>JARHVA010002186.1:987500-1045000 GCA_037957365.1 Torreya grandis
TAGTATTTATCTTTGATATTTATATTTTATTATGTACATTATATATACACTACTATATTAAAATGTCTTGACATGACCTTGTATATATAAGTTGATTTAGGACATGTTATGCATGTTAGCCAACTTTAGAAATCATAAGGGGTGACGTTAAAGGCATAAATTCAACCAAAATAAATAAATAAGGACCTTCAAAGATAAAAGGGTCATACACATATAAGACATATGTTTGACTTAGATAGACCCACATAAAGTATGGGTCTAACCTAGAGATGAAATATGTTTTATTTTAAAGGTAGAGCATGAAAATAGGTGATATACTCTAATAATGCTAACATACACATTGATATAAGTGTTAGACTTGTATTTTTGGATCAAGGGATAAATTTGGACCTAAGTTGAGATGGAGTGGAATGTGAAACATTCTAATATGTAAAATTTTTCCAAATATGATTATTTTGGAACAAGACATTGGGAATAAGAGCCTTCTATAAACTTTAGGTGTTTATAGGTTCTAAGATTCATATTCAAGAACCCAATCCATATGAGCTAGTGGACCAATTAAAAAATAAACAAGCCAAGATCTCTATCTTAGAATTGATTAAATAATCAACTAATTTTAGATACATATTGCATGATACCAATCTAATAATCACTATTGAGCCCACCTATTTTATATCTCTTGCTAAATCTTTATAAAATGGAAAAAACATTATCTCCTTTGAATTATAGGATATATAATATTAATTAATTATGATAAAAATATTACATTATAAATTCAAGTTAAAATAAATGATTTAGGACTCTATACAGTTATTTTAGATAATGGTTTAGGATTGAATTATGTAGTGAGGCATTCCTCAATGCATATGGAATTAATTACAACTTTATTAAACCATCAGATATGATCATCAAAGGACATGATATTATAATGAAATTTCATAGATAAATCAAGATAATTCACAACAATGGATATAAATTTAAATATCAAGCTATGATCAATAAAAATAAATCATAATAATAAGAGAATAATAAATTAGGCACACACTAAATGTGACAGTAGAGCATACTACTGGAAATATAAGACTAAGCCACTTCAAGGGGAAACCCTCATAAAAATTCAATAAGAAAAAAACTAATAATATGATCCTCATGTACTAACTAATAACTCCTATATGTACCCTAATTAGGCTATGGTTACTCCATATGTTGACCAATCTACAATTATAAAAACATAGATAATTATTATATGATAAGGTAAAAGGTTAATATAACCATAATTTGGCCACATATCCATATACATGTTGTATTAGTTGATTAACTAGGCGGATATTCCACATTGAGTTTCACCAACATGGATCCTATGACTCCTAGTTTAATAAATGATCAAAAGACTATAATTCTAAGTTTTTTCTTGTTAAAATATAGATATAAAGTGATAGGATTGAAAATATATCCTAATGTAATAAATGGATAGAAACATAAGACAAAATAAAGCATGAAAAGCTAATGAATGAAAAAATATAGTGGGCAAGTCAATTTCACTCCCCTTTTCACTATGTAATTCTCAACATGTACAAGTAATTATAATTAGTTGAAATTTTAGGTATATATATTTCATTACTACACTATCCAACACTTGCTCACACATGATTTTCACTCTTCTAAATAATCCCATCACTATAACAACCACTCACAACTAGGAGAGCAATAAGGTATCATGAACAAATATCCAAACTTTTAATTATACAATGTGGATATAATTAAAATACATGTAACTGATGTCTTTACATTTAATCAATGTTTTAATTTATAACTTTCTAACTTAGAAACTACCAAATACATCACACAAACCAAAAATAGGGAGATGAAACGTTTGCAACCATTCATTTGCATTTTTTTGTAGCATATAAATTATGTCACTTTACGATTACCAATGGTTTAAAAACTACCATGGTGGTTACATGAACACCACTTATGAACCTCTCAAATGATCCCATCACTATAACAACCACTCACAATTAGGAGAGTAATAAGTTATCATGAACAAATATCCAAACTTACAATTATACAATGTGGATATAATTAAAATACATGTAACTGATGTCTTTACATTTAATAGATAATTTAATTTATACCTTTCTAACGTAGAAACTACCAAATACATCACATAAACCAAAAATAGGGAGATGAAACGTTTACAACCATTCATTTTATTTTTTTTAGAGCATCTAAATTATGTCACTTTATGATTACCAATGGTTTAAAAACTACCACGGTGGTTACATGAACACCATTTATAAATATTGATGGTACACAACTAACATCTAAAGATACTAGTGGTTACACAACTGCTACCCATAAACATTGAAGGTTTCATCATATTAGATGAAACCCTTATATTTAAAGGTTGATATATGTTACCTTCACCATTATAAGGATGTATAAATCATCTTTATACTAACTATGCCATTGTAAATTATTTAAACAAATTATTTTAACATGAAGTGTTTTATAGACATGAATTACAAAAATTAGTAATAATGGAAACATATATCAACCATAGATAGTACATTAGGATCTAAATTTGGATTATGACTCTTAAATTTGAGGGTTTTAATCCAAAAAATCTTCAAGAACTCATAGTGTAAGTAATATCTATCCCCACTTCTTTGCTTTATCTTTGAGGTACATTTAATATATGAATTTATTCAAATATGTATACTTTAATGTCCACCTCTTTTTTTCCCTTGTGTGTCCTATTATTTCCATAAAATAAGGTTAAAGACAAAAAAAATGGATAGAGGAAAACCTAGTAATAACTTCTACCCTTGGTTAGTATATATTCCTTGTAATGTAACTTACCAATCTATACCTTTATATTTCAAAAGGAGAAATGACATATTTCCAATAAAATTAAGAAACTTTTTACTTTGAGATGAACTTACCAAGGAAATTTGAGTTTTCCCTTCATATGAATGGATAATTTAGCCTTTTGTATATTTGTCCAGCTGATACCAATTCACCCTTTTCATGAAGACTACATCTCACACATACATGTAAGGGTTTATAAAGATTAATCCACAAACATCCATTGATACTCCATCCAAAGAAACATTATTAATGAAATGTTTAATTATTGTAAACTTTAAATTACATTGCTTTTTAACCTTTATCTCTGTTTATTTCACACATACTAGTGCATAAGGATTTGGATGATTATACACATCCTGCCCAATTTAATCTACAAAATCTTCCCTAATTAAGTTTTATTGAGAGAATGAATAAAAAATAGAATATACCTTTATCTTTTTAATCTAAACTTTGATGTGGAAAAAATTAAAAGGATCCCCTTATTATTAAACTTCATTTCATAAACATTCCTTCCTTTGAAGGGAGGTAATAAACATCCTCTCTACCTCATCTTTTCTACACCCATCCTTTTCTTCTAGAACTAAGTTCATCAATTTTGTTTTCCTCTTATTCCTAGAGGGATGCAATTTTGAATGCAACTTCCAAAAAGTATCCTTAGTATGACCATTAATGTCACAGTGACAAAATGATTCACACATCATTATTATTAAATATAAGTAATATTCAACACACCTTCCTTGCCATTTAAAGAGGGATACAAACCATTGTCTTAGTTTATTTCTAGATAATTAGTTTGATAACAAACCTCATCAAAATACATAGGATTGGAAATCAACATTGGCCTCCTCAAGTGACTATGCAATCCACCAACATATTTCATAAATAAGTCATAATAAAAGGTGCCTTGGCCTATTTGGACTACCATTTTGTGAAACCCACTAGTATAACATTTCACACTTTGACTTGGTTATTGACTAATATATTTTTAAACCATAGATATCTCCTCTTCATAGAAAAAATGATAGAATTGATTCTTAATCATAAATTTAAAATCATCACACTTATTAATCGATGGTAGCTTATTTATAATAAAATAATGAAAAAATATATCAAACAAGGTTAATGCATGATTAAATAAATTTCACCTTGAAAATGATATTTATTGATACTCATTAATATGATGTAATTTAAGTATACCTCAATTTTATCTATCCAATGTTATATATTATCTACCTTTACCTCCCCTTCATACCAAAAAAAATCAATCTTTTCTTCAACTTTAAATGGAGATTTAGCCTTTTTGGTATGGAGATTCTTCTCATAATCATGGGTTTCCAACTCCTTAATTTTTTCTAGTGCCTCTATATAAATTCCTATGTTTTTCATGAGAATGTCAATAATAGACTCCAAATTATCAATATTATTCATGGAAAGAGTAATACTATCAACATCCTCTTCTGATTTTTAGAACTATTCCTCACTTGTTCCAGTCTCTTCTTCATCAACATGTGCCATGTTTATCCCTTATTTCTTCCACTTCCTTGTGGATATGACTTTTTTTAATGGAACTAAATCACCTTGCCTATGAGAACTTTATTCTTGGGTAATGTGAATAAAAATTCACATAGATGACACAAAACCACACATTACAACATAACACAAATTACTTAAAGTGTAATAAACCTTTATAGATGATAGGAAAAACATTAAATGATACCAATTTTATCTATAAAATAAGTGTATATTCCACACCAAATGTGTGAAAAATCCTATAACTCCTAGTTTAGAAAATGTGTGAAAAATAATATTCTAATTTTTTTCCTTGCTAAAACACATCTATGAAGCTCTAAAATTAAAAATATAGCCTAATTTAATAAGTGAAGATAAATATAATGAAACACAAAGCACATATAACACATTATATGACCTATATAAAACCAAATTTAATAAAAAATCAAGTGGGTGAGTCAATTGCACTTCCCTTTCCACAATGTAATTATCAACATGTACAAGTTACTAACATTACTTGGCATTTCATGGATATATTTTTTATTACTATACTATATAAAGTTTGATCACACATGATTTCCACTATTAAATGCCTTAAAATAATCCCAACAATGGAGCAACCACTCACAATCCCTCACAACTAGGATAATAATTATATAACCTAAACAAAGACCCAAACTTACAATTCTAAAATGTATCCAAATCCAAGACCTCTCATCAATGTCTTTGTCTTCCAAAGAGATTTATATTTATACCTTTCCAACTTATAACCCACAAAATACTTCCAATGAACCTCTGAGAGGGAGATAAAAAATGTGTAATTTTTCATCTACTAATGTTGTTGGAATAATGTGAAACTATCACTTTACACATAATGATAATTTTAAAATTGTTTGGTCAATTATGCTACCATCCCTTGTAGATACTAATAGTTATACAACTTTTGGGATGATTACATGATCACCACATGTAGACATCAATGATTATGCAATATTCACTTGTAAACACTGGCATTTGCATCATCTTAGATGAAACCTTTGGATTTAAATGCCAAAATCTACTAACTTCATCATTTTGAGGATGTCCTAATCATATTCATATTGAATTTTTCATTGAAAATTTTTTGAAATGATTTTTTAAACATGAATTGGCTTACAATAATGTCTCACAAAAATGAATTACACAAATTGGGAATAGTGTAAATTTCTAAGAACAACAAATAGTACATTAGGATTCAAATTTGGATCAATATATCATGTCCTCCCCATTTAAATCAAAATTTCCCTAAATATTAATTAAATATACATTCTTATATAGGAATGCTTCATCCTTCCATCTTAAATCCTCATTGGTCATATTATTCCACTTAACTACAATTATTTAATATCCCTTTTAGTGTCCACTTAGCATGTGTCTAAAGGATATCCTTAGGTTCCAAAACAACTCTAGCCCCCTCATCTATCTCTAGTAACTCAATTTGGGTGGATACTATATCCAATTAATTTATTCAAGCATGACATGAAATACTAAATGTATGCATGGAGACTGAGCTAACTCCAGCTAGTATTCTATATTTCCACATTTATGTAGGATTTGATAAGGACCATTAAAATTAGAGTAAAATTTATCATATTTATATTTATTATATGAAATTTTTATATATGGTTGTAGGTGATTAAATACCCAATCATACACTTAAAAAAACATTTCACTATGGTGTTGATCCTCTTGCTATATTATTTGGTTTTATTTCATTACCAAGTTCTCCCTTAGAATATATATTAGCTCATATTAGTGTTGAATATTTTATTTAATTACTTGAACCTTTGATTTTAACCTCATAAATGAAGTGATGGATGGGGATAGTATATTACCAAAAATGGAGACATTTTATATGAGGTATGGAAGAAAGTGTTATACCACCAATTTTATAGTTCTAACTAGTGAACCCATATCTCTTATTTATCTGATGCAAAAAATGGAGATAACTCTCTAGGAATTTGTCAACCACGTGTTTTCTAATCAAATTAAGGATTATATTATGAGTTATGAATTGACTATGTACCTAAACATGAGAATAAATTAGTCTAAAAAATATTGGTAAGGACATGATCATGATTAATTACTATGATCTTGGGGGTCCCATGTAGCTTTCAAACTATATCTATAAAAGTAGATACTTTTTACTTGCTAAAAATGGATGTGACAAGGCTAAAAAATGGGCATATTTTGTGAGCCTATCCAAAATTATTATGGTAACATTTTTTCCTACAAAATTGGGCAAACATGTAATGAAATCCATGGAAACCTCTTCTCATAATTGCCTAGGAATAGATAAGGGTTGAAAAAGACTTGGGGTCTTAATTATCTTACCCTTTTTTTTCTAACACACCATGAATTTATCCAAGAATTTCTAGATATCCCCCTTTAGTCCTTCCACAAATAAATATTTCTTGATACTTTGATAATTATTCAATAATATTGGATTCCCCCTACCAAAGAAGCATGGAGATTTGTAAGGACCTTGTGTTTAAGAGAATATTTATTGCATAAGTATAACCTATATTTATGCCAAAGGGAATTATTGTTCCAAAAAAATATGTCTAAGACACTAGACTCTTGGAGCTTCTAAATCATAATCTATGTATTAATGTCATTATCTAGTTATGAACTTACGTTATCAATTCAATCTCCCTGTCATATGGATAATATACATAATATTGCTTATGTCGACTCAACCATCCTAGATAATGAATTTGACACTATATTATCCACATACCACTACATTATCCTTCCCTTTATAATATATTATATCAAATTCATATCTCAACACTCACCTAAATTTTTTATTCTTTGGCTAACAATCTATGTTCTAAGAATTATTTTAGACTATTATGTGTTATCTTCATCTTTAAGTGTCTACCCATTAAATATGGTCTTCATTGTTTGACTACATAAATAATATCCATAATTTACTTATAATATATTCAATTTATAAAATTATTACCTTTGAGATAATGACTTTAAAATGTAATGGGTTATCCTTCCTGCATAATTAATACACCCATTCCTTACCATAGTACACTGCATTAAATCATTAAGGCATTTGAAAAAATTGGCATATCCAAAACTAGAGTGGTTTACATGACCACTTTTTTCTTCTCAAATATTTTTTATATGTTTTCTCCTAGTTTAAATAGGCCTTATTCAATAAGGCTATTATTGGTGTTATTATTTTACCATAATTTTTAACAAAATAACAAATTATAGTAACTCATGAGACCTAATAATAAATACCATATGTTATTAAGGGTTTTTGAAACATTCCATTATATCATGGCATTGATATTGTGAGTGTCCACTTTGTTTATCTCATGAAAAATGATGTGATCCAATTATTCCCCTTATTTCACTCCAAAATCACATTTGGAAGGCTTTATGTAAAGATGATGTTGTCCCAAATTTATCAGTGATTTATTCAAATGTTTCAAGTTTTATTCCAATGTATTAATATATCTTATGATGTCATAAAAAAATAGCATTATGAATTTACACATAAAATTCCAAAAGACAGTGTTCACCAAACTCTGAAATGTAGATGGTGCATTTGTGGGACCAAAATGCATTAAAAAAACTCATAGTTGATATAATGAGTTCTAAAATCTATCTTATATATATCCTCCTATATTGTTTAAATTTTATGGTAAATAAAATTAAGATCTATTTTTGTAAAGTATACAACACCATGCAAATCATATAGAAAATTTTTGACTACTAGAATAGGAAATTTATCCTTGATGGTGTACTTGATGAGTTATTTATAATTAGGGAATATCTTCTAGGTATCATCCTTATTATGCACCATTACCAATAGATAAAATTATCAAAATTTTGGACATTTCTAATAATACCATCCTCCAACATCTCTTGTACCATATTTTTAATCTCTCTCTTTTGAACATATGGGTTCTTGTAAGGTTTAATGTTTTGTAAGTTCACTCTTTGGTAACCATTTAATGGTATGGTCATGATCCATTTTTATTGTTAGTAATTTTACATTGATTTCTCCAAATAAAATTAAGTGGTTATAAACTATCATCTTTAAATCTAGTTTTGAAGACATTTTTTTGGTTGTACTTGTAATCAAAACATTTATGCAACAAACACATTTTTCATTTTTGTGAATCTTATACATCTTATGATAACTAACCAAATGTGGATATTTTTCTACATAATCCATGTAGCTAAAATGTATTGCATTGATAATTAAAATGAATGAACAACTCCTATATATTTATATTTATCATTCCAAATGTTTGTGATCTATTGAATTGGTAAAACAATATCTACCCCACCCATGGGAATAGAAAACACAATAGCATTTAGCGTGTAGTATCCCATGGAAATTTTGATACTATGAAATTTACCTAATCACGTGACCATGCCACTATATAAAATCATGACTTTAAATTATGGATTGGATAAATAAAATGGTTCAATCATACCACCAAATTATCATTGATAAAGGTCTACTCCCTAAGTTAATAAGCATTGTCACATCTTGTTTATTTGGGAAACCCAATTCCTTGAGGGTTTGTGGGGTGTTGAATCTTGAGAGTTCATGACATGATATATTTGGATGGGTAAATTTTGATTCATCCTCTATCTCATCCCCAACTTATCCTACTACTTCCTCATCCTCTTCTTCATCATTTACACCTTCAATGTTGAAAAATTTATCATCAACACATTTAAATCATAATTGTTTGAGCTACCTATCTAACCTTAGAGATCACACATCCAATGATATAGTTCACTTAATGTTGGGGTAATCATTCAACCTCATGTGGTATGTATTGCTATCTCATCACCATTATATATGATTCATAATAAATTTACTTGTATGAAAATATCATCTACTGTAAGATATTTTAGAGATCCACCTCCCATAGTTTCACCTTCAAGACCTAGAGTTCATATTTTTCACATCCAAAGATTTATTTATAAACTTTGTATACATATCATATCCAATAATTTTTTTAATCATGACATATTTATAGGTGTTTCTCAAGTGTTTTAGGAAGATACACAAGCTCACCCTCCACATGTATCTCTTTGGGATGATGAGTTTAGTTACCACACATCACATGACACATACATAAAATTAATGAATAACTATTCTAGCATATATCTTTCTCTTCATTGATACATCAATAGTGAATATTGTTTGCTTATTATACATAGGTTATTTCTTCCACATGTTTTAAGTTTCATGTTCTTTTATCCCTTTAGTTTGGTTTCATTATTCATATATCTTATAGATTCAACATTTTGACACTTTCCTTTTATTTTTATTTGGCATTATTCTATACACTTGGGTTTTGTTGCTTATTATTTTTGTATATGCCTTTCCCTTTGATTTATAATTTCATTCTAAATATTTGAATAGATTTCCCAATGATGATAACATATTTATTGATACCTTCAATCCTAACATGCATTGAGTTAGGACTCAAGTTGTAGATTAATCATAAACTTCATCTTCATATTATTTTTGTATTACTCCCCTTGGCTTACATATTTGCATTGTTTTTTATTATGCCCCTTGGTTTTTTTTTTATTAATTGAGTTTCACTTCATTATTTTTTCACATGACACTTGGCCTTCATATTTTACTACTTTTTAGAAAGATATAAAATTCAAAAACATTAGAAAATTAAAAAAACTAAAATTTATTTATCAATGAGTACCTATCATGTTATATGCCTATGGTAGAGATTTTCCATATACATGTTACTCAAATTATTTTCATAGTATTATTTGAGTGGATGATATTCAAGATTTATAAGTTTTGTATGATCATGGGATATTATATGTTATGCAGCTATTTTCTTGCCCACACCTTGGGGGACATGACCACATTGGTGGTAGGACATACCTTATGGTCATCTCTATATATTTGATTTTATTTTCATATATTTAATTATTTTCATTTATAATATTGAACCATTTGCATTGATTCTATCATTTATTTATAATACCTACATCTTTCATGTTACATAGATGTCTACCTTGCACATATACATTAAGGAATTTAAAATGTTATATTTTGTGTATGTGCACCTATGTTTTGTTGAATTATTGCATGTGTATAATTATGCATATTTGTGTGTTTTATTTTCTAGTCCTTGTTCTTAGATGATTATCAAGTTTTAATGTAATTTAATTGGTGTGTCATCATGTCTTGTGAGTCATTTTTCCTTACCCGATGATTTCCTATATGTATCTACATACTCATGTGTGATTATATGATATTAAATGCAATATTATATGATTATTTATAAACTTTATATCATGGATATACTATGTTTTGTGCCATGTATTTACCATGAATGTTACTATGTTTAGTATTAATAGGCTTGGTGACTACATTTCCAAGGTTTTTACCATGCATCAATGGGGCCACACTACTTATATACATGTTTATCATTACTTTATCTAGCCCTATTAGGGGAAACATTAATACATTAGGGTAATTATACTCTTAAATATCTCCAAAATTTTATTAATATGATAAATACATTATGAATAAAAAGCATTCATTGGGACATATTGATATCCCCTATCTGTCTCATCCTGAAATGAGGATGCACGTCTTCCTATTGAGATATACATGATGATATTTTATGATGGTTGTGTACATGTGATTTATACATATTTTCAAGGATTTTCAAAGCTTCATTTATATAATGTAATAAAACATGATGCTTTTAACTCTTTATTTTGAGATGGGTGATTGTAGGCATACATTTTTTAATACCTCACCTTAAAATGGGGTCATATTCCAACTTATTTTAACATTTTAAACATTGAAACAATATTTTCAAAATTCAATAAATATTTAAAAGTATAAACGAAATGAGAGTATTAACAATGGTCCATTTATCTACTTCCTTTATCAAAAAGTGAAATGGGGTTTCAAACCTCCTAGGAAGTGTTAGTTATGTCTAGGTCTTATCTAAAATGGTGTATTTAGATTAATTAAATAATTAAAATGAACATACAGGAGTTTTTTTTTCAAGTTTTCATAGCATGGTTTGATTATCACTAGGTGTAAACACTCTTGTGATAATTTTGAAAATTATTTTTTTCAAATTACTATATTATTTATTGAGTCAATTACTTGTTGCATTAGATTTTATTTTTAAGTATATCAGGGTTTCCAATAAAAACAAATATATGTATATAAAGCTTATATTGATCATCATTAAATTTATCCATACTTACCTATGCAAGTGAAGGTACATGTTTTAATTTATTATTATTTTGTTTTGATAGAGACATGAAGTCACTTACATATGCACATTAAAGTAGGAACATTAAGCAGAAACCTAATTTTCATATAAGCCCCTTTTACATAGTATATTTTACCCAATTTTGCACGCTTAGTCCACTTTTATATATTTTCATATTATGTAGATATTTCCTACCCAAATATACTCTCTCTTTTGCCTTTGAGACTTATATATGTCTTAAACATGCACTAGATTCATCTAATTTTCACATTGAGCCTAATTTATGCATTTCTAAACTTATTTCAACATTCTTGGAATATGTTTCTCCTAGGATTAACTCAATGTTAAATCAATTCTATCTTAGGGTGGATTAATGCACTAAATCCATCATCTAAATTTTTATGGGTCTTTAAGCCTTAGTTTAATTTTTTACACCTTTTGTTTCACTTATCACTCTTTTTATGGTAAGCCATAGTGTGTAACATGTCCTAAAAATCCCTATACATATAAATAATTCTTGGTCATTTTAATTAAGTGTCAAGTGTCATTTAATGGGTGAATAATCCTTATCCATAATTAATGTTAGATCCTTCATTGATTATAAATATTTCAACACTTACGATGTAGTCTTATACCCTAAAACCTAAACATTATTCAATTTTTTGACATCAGACACTTATACCAAAATAATGTTAGGAAAATGTTCAAGTAATTGCATTAAACATATATGAAAGTGGAGGAAAATACCTTATTTTATATTTCATTTACATCACACATGATAAGTATATTGGGTTTGAATCTACAATGTGAGATATGTAGCTACAACTTGCTTGTCATTTCCTAACCCATAAACTTTTTATTATTCTTCTTTTGAACATTTATGAAAAAATAGGTCAATAAAACAAAGAAGAGATAAAATAAGTGACAATTCTCATAAATTTAAAAAGTGAGGACCTAGGATTATATGGAATCAAACATCATATCTTCACAATAAACTTCAAAATTGAGCAGAGTATAGATTTGGTTTAGCACACATATTTGGTGTAAATAAAAGCATGAAAATTTTGGTGGTTGAATTTGTATCAAGGAAAGTTTGGCAGTAGATTAATAGGCACCAAATATGTTATTAGATAATCATAAGTCCAATTTTCATGCATAGATTCATCATCCCCTCTAGATTTTTGTAGCACTCTCAGAATCCAAATATTCTTCCAAGGTATATTTGTTTCATCACTTTCATTATTTTTCTTAGTTCATTTATGTTGTGCCCCAACACACCCCATTTTAACTATTCAAATAGGGATCCAATATTATTATAAAATATTAATTTATGGTCTAAATGAACCTTAAAATTATAATATTAAATTAATCCATATAGCCTAAGGTTCTTTTAGGTTTAATTTTGCATTTCAATACAAAAAATTAGAGCTTGGGTATTTTATAAAATGGTTTTATTTATTGCCTTTGATTTTCATTTTGAATGTTTATTCTACATAGGGTTTTGGTTTATTTTACTAATGAATCTAATGATATTGTTTTCTAGTGAACCTTAACTTTTGTATATATGTAGGATTATTTTTAGTATAGACATATTCCACATTCGATCCTTGGATAAAAGCCTTAACTCTATGTTTGCATCACATTGATTATAATTTCTTGTTATGATTTATTGGAGATCTATAAAAACCCAAAATTCATCCATGTGTCAACATTGTGGATATTTACAACATATATTTCAACAATCGAAAGTACTTATTCTACATAATTTACAGTTCCCCAAGATTAAGATAAGTGGTATCATCACATCAACTTGGAGGCTCAAAAATTAATCAAGAAAAGTACATTATCAAAGTTTTACATGGTACCAATTTTCATTAAAAATGTGTACTCATGGATGGTCTATGATATGGGAGGTTTTTTAGTAGGGCAAAGATTATGAATGCCTTATGCAGGGTGCAAAAGTATTTGGCATTAGGCATGGAAGTTTTAGCGCTCACCTACATGCATGGAACATCAATTTTATCTTTGTAATTATGGGAATTTTCCCAAGGTGTGGGACCCTTGTGCTCCTTAGAATGAGCCTTTGGAGTAGGCTAGATTCCTTTTATTCTAAGTGCACCTAGTTTAGGACCAGTGTGTAGACCTAAAGAGTAGAAAGGTAAATATATTTCTAATCTAAACCTAATATTTTTTGAGAGAAAAGAGAGGGAGAAGGTAAGAATTTACTAGAAAAATAAATGGGGTGATAAACAAAGAATAGAGTGAATGATCCTGCTATCATGAACACACTACAAATATTTATGAACAAGATGTTATCACATAGACTCCACCAACGACACTCCAAATTCATAAGTATTTTGTATGGAGGTGCAAGAACATAGTGCAATATTGAGAGGAATGAAGGTTATCCATAGATAAAGCCTATGCAAACCTAAGTGTGCATAGAATATGACCTACAAGTGATTTTTGAGTTCCACACAAAGGTGATGGGAATAGATAATGATCAAAGGGAAAAGCATTACCCATATATAAAGACTAATAAACGTAAATAGCACATAGTGTATACAAAGAATAGAGGGAGCTGAACTTATTTCTCATTAACATGAAAGGTTGAGCCTGTTAGGTTGTGGAGCTAAAAGCTTCACTGATGCAGGCATGGAGGAGGTTGCAGGAGAGTTGCAGAAGTGTCAGAAGTGTTTGGCGTTGGTCTGGCCAACCGGCGTCGGCAGGGTAAGACAGGAAGGCAACCGACGTCGGTCATATATCAGCCGGCATCGGCGACCCCCAGGCGGATAGGGACCGACGTCGGTCACCTGTGTGGTTCGACTGTGAGCTAATTACGGGCAGTTAGCTAACGAACCAAGTGTTTGCATGATGAGTGATAATTTTAGACTCATAGCTACGGATCTAATTATTGTAATTAGATGTCTAATTATTGTTTGGATGAGATCTATATAATAGACTCATGGTTGTATTGGAAATGTGTGCTAGGGAGTAAGAGAGCATAATTATAAGCTCCTTCTGTGTGTGAGGTAGAGCAATGGTGCATTCCTCCTAGTGCCTCAGTACCAGGTGTGTTGGTGCTGGATTGGAGAGCCAGCTGGGTTCTTCAAGAGTGTAGGATCTTGGTCACAGTTGCATGGCCTATATAGAGATCTACATGGTAAGTAAGATCGTTGATCTGTAGGTGTATGTGTGTGCAAGGTCAAGGTTCACAGGTGAGTAGAACCGTTGTTTGATTTGCAGGTGTGCAAGGTCATATAGACAGCAACACAACAGGGAGCAGTATCAGGCAGGATCTACTTGGAGTACAGGTGTGTACTCGGATAGAGCAAGAGGAAGGCAAGGGAGTTCCTTCCATAAGTATGGTCTGTTGAATTGCAGGTTGTTGCAAATTCATGGGAGATCTACTTGAAGTACCTTGAGTACTTGTGGAGCACGTGGAGTGCTTGTGGAGTGCGTGGAGCACTTGTGGTGTGCGTGGAGCACGGGAGGTGAACACCAACTCTGTATTTTGAGTTGGGTGTTGGGACCTGTGAGAGGGAGAGCTTTGGGGAGAAGAATTACTGTTCACTTGAGGTGTGGGAAACCTCTATAAGGTGGTGGAGAAGAAGTGGCATCTTCTTTATTGTATATTTTCTGTATAAAGTGTTAATACAATTTGTGTATTGTCTCTCATATCATGTGTTATTCTGAATTCTAGTTACTTGGTGAATCTGGTTAATTTCCGCATATTAAGTTGCTTGGTTTGGTAATCAAATTGTGTGCTTCCGGTCTATTATACCAACAAGTGGTATCAGAGCAAGGTTGTTGGCTCATAGCTTGATACCAACAAGTGGTATCAGAGCTAAGGTTGGAGGAAGCAGGGTTTGTGTTTGGTTACAGGGCACTCTCAGGGGTTTCTGATCGAGTGGGAGTAGAGCAACAGCAGATCAAAGTAAGCTAAGAATGGAGGAGTTGAAAAGCACAGATGGTCACTCACGGTCCTATGGAAAGAAAGAGCAGGTAAAAGATTATTGTTGGTTGGTAGCAGATCAACATGAAGAAACTGAAGAAGCAGATGTTGCAGGTGTTATTGCACAGGATGTTCTTGGAGGTTTCTTGGATAAAGTTGAATCTTGGATAAAAGATTCGGTTGCCTCTTTCCATGCAGTTCTAGGTAGAGGAGCTGGTGAGCCTTGCCAAAGAATTGGCAAAGGGGAAGTGAAGCTGAAATTGCAGGCGGCCAACACACAGGTGTTGATGAAGGTCATGCAGGTCCTAGGTTTGGAGATATGGCTAATTTCTTCAGAAAGATTGGGTGATGAGAGATGCACAAGAACTCTCACAGCGGATGCACTTGAATTAGCTGGTGGTAAGAAAATAGGTATCCTTTATCTACTTGTTTATATTACTGATTCTTCTTTTGTTGCAGAGATGTGGCTTCGTAGGCTTGGTCACATGAGCAGGAAGGAGATGCATGTTCTTAAGCGGAAGACAGATATATTTGATAGGCTTAAGAACTGGAAAGCCTTGGTGTTTATGGAGGAGATGGCAGACAGAACCCAGTGGATGTGGCTGGATACTTCTGAGCAGGGTAGTTTGGACATGGGTTTTGATTCAAAGAAGCTCACGGGTAAAAAGTCATCACTCACAGGTAAACACAGGTACCGATGTCAGTTAGGAGGAACCGGCGTTGAACAGACAGGTGCCGATGTCGGTCATGTGCAGACCGAAGCCGGTGATGTCGGGCAAGGTAAGACCGATGTCGGTCATGGGACCGACGTTGGTAGTATGTAAGACCGATGTCAGTTAGGAGGACCGACGTTGGCAGCAGGGACACCAGCGCTGGTAGGTTGGTAGTCAGGTACAGACGCATGGAACTGACGTCGGTCGGATGCAGAC
This sequence comes from Torreya grandis, assembly GCA_037957365.1. Taxonomy (NCBI): domain Eukaryota; kingdom Viridiplantae; phylum Streptophyta; class Pinopsida; order Cupressales; family Taxaceae; genus Torreya; species Torreya grandis. The sequence goes on from JARHVA010002186.1 coordinate 1,004,060, forward strand.
TGTGGAGTGACTGAGGTCGGTCACTATAACAGATTTTGGGTGGACAGCAAGCTGTCAAGGAGTCTCAAACACCCATACGAAGGACTGAAGGCGTAAGTAGGCCCTCAAATTCGTTGTTCCTCTTCTTTATACATGTTGCTGATTGTAGAGCAGGAAGGATCCAGGAAACAGGTGTGAGCTTGGCACCGATGAGGATGTGATTCCTTGGAGGAGAACCAAACAGGTGTGTTTTGGTAGGGTTGCCAGCAGGTATGAAAGCACAGAGATGAATGGATACCTTAGTAGAAGAATAGAGAGAACGGATACGTGAGACGAAAGACCAGGTTATATGGTCTTGTGGAGCTGCAGGATAGTGGTACAGTTTTTTGACAGGTGGAAGATGGAGCATGGCTTCAGTCAATGTCAGGGTAACTACTGTGGTTTTGTCTTACCAGGTGGATGATGAGTCATGACATCATTCTGTTGCTGTATGTGGATAGTATGCTAGCTAGCAGGGGTGTACATACAGGGTTTTGCTGAGCTAAGGGTAAGATTAGTTCAGTGGCATGTTAGGAGGAGTTTGGAGCAGCAGAATTCTTTGACATGGGAGACATGGAGATCACAGGTTGATTTTGTCTCGAGTGGGAGCTGATGTGAATCAGGTGTTGGCGAGGTTCAGGATGCAGAGCTGGAGCACACTAAGGGCTGAACAGGTACAGTGTCCAAAATCACATGAGGTCTGGTATAGACCTGAGTATTCCCATGCAGTGGGAGCTGTCAGAGAGTTAGGAGCCAATTCAGGGAAGTGAGTTCTCAGGTATTTGAGAGGGACCGACAGCAAGGATTCATGCTATGTAGTGTCAGGACTTCACTACATGTGTTTGTAGGTTCGGATGTGGTAGGGTACTTGGATGACAGGTGGTACATCACAGGTTGTGTGGTGGGTTGTCTTCAGGATTGATCTTGAAGAGGGATACAAACCAGGAAACTGATTAGATGGAGTACAGGTATAGGTATAGTGCAGCTGTTTATCTCCAAGTGGGAGATTGTTAGGTTGTGGAGCTAAAAGCTTCACTGATGCAGGCATGGAGGAGGTTGCAGGAGAGTTGCAGAAGTGTCAGAAGTGTTTGGCATTGGTCTGGCCAACCGGCATCGACAGGGTAAGATAGGAAGGCAACCGACGTCGGTCATGGATCGGCTATCGTTGGTGACCCCCAGGCAGACAGGGACCGACGTCGGTCGCCTGTGTGGTTCGGACTGTGCCTATTACGGGCAGTTAGCTAACGAACCAAGTGTTTGCATGAAGAGAGCTAATTTTAGACTGAGAGCTGCAGATCTAATTATGGTAATTAGATGTCTAATTATTGTTTGGATGAGATCTATATAATAGACTCATGGTTGTATTGGAAAAGTGTTCTAGTTTTGAGTTGAGCAAAGTTTGCTCCTTCTGTGTGTGAAGTGAGTAAGGGTGCTCCTCCTAGTTCCCTATCAGTGCCAAGCTTGGTACTGGTTGGAGAATCATAAGGACTTGGTGAGGCAAGGACAAGGGTTCTTTAGGGTGTAGAGTGATCTACATGGTAAGTAAGATCGTTGATCTACAGGTGTATGTGTGTGCAAGGTCGAGGTTCACAGGTGAGTAAAACCGTTGTTTGATTTGCAGGTGTGCAAGGTCATATAGACAGCAACACAACAGGGAGCAGTATCAGGCAGGATCTACTTGGAGTACAGGTGTGTACTCGGATAGAGCAGAGAGGAAGGCAAGGGAGTTCCTTCCATAAGTATGGTCTGTTGAAGTGCAGGTTATTGCAGGTTCATGGGAGATCTACTTGAAGTACCTTGAGTACTTGTGGAGCACGTGTAGTGCTTGTGGAGTGCGTGTAGCACTTGTGGTGTGCGTGGAGCACAGGAGGTGAACACCAACTCTGTATTTTGAGTTGGGTGTTGGGACCTGAGAGGGAGAGCTTTGGGGAGAAGATTTACTATTCACTTGAGGTGTGGGAAACCTCTGTAAGGTGGTGGAGAAGAAGTGGCATCTTCTTTATTGTATTCTTTTCTGTATAAAGTGTTAATACAATTTGGTATTGTCTCTCATATCATGTGTTATTCTGAATTCTAGTTACTTGGTGAATCTGGTTAATTTCCACATATTAAGTTGCTTGGTTTGGTAATCAATTGTATGCTTCCGATTTTGTTATCTCCCAACAGAGCCAACATAAGTGTTCTTAGAGGGAAAATTTTAGCAACATGAGGTTGCCTAAAAATTTTGACCCTTTTATAATGAAGAATAAGTATTTTATAATGGATCAAGCTATTTTATAATTAATGTGCCACTTGGGGTGGCAAATACAATTTTTTAATTATATCATGACATCATGTCCATGCTTCTTAAATTCTATGTGGTGATTCAGATATGGGAGTTGGCAGGACTCTTTTGGATCCACGTGTGTGTTTTGGAGTGGAATATTTATATAAAATTCAAAGGGGTGGCATGTGATCATGTTTTGATGTTTGACATCCACTTCTGCATTTACTTATTTTGACAAGGCTTCAAACATCACTCAACTAATTTTCCAACTACTTATTTATACTTTGTTATCACTTGTCAATAATTTTTTGGGTCTCCTTTGAACTACCATGTCATTAATTCACACTTGGGATCCATGTTAGTTTGCAAAGTATCATTTCCATAGTGTAGACTATATTCTACAAATTTTTGGAGCATAAAAGTGAAACTTTACAATTTGGTGTGGAACATCATCATGGAGATGTAAAGACCTTTTTGAATAGGAATGTTCATGAATATGGAAGCTTCTGGGTGCACTTATTATACTTTGGAACTACTTGTGCACCTCTTCATATGTTTTCTAAAGATTGGGGCTCTACACCCTTGAGCCTGCATACCATTTTAACTTATGTAGTGGAGGGTTATTATATGGGGTACACATTAGGAATGCCTAGTGGGCATAAATCAACACTTAGTCAATGTGTAGATATGTGTCAACTACTTTAGGTATGGGCATAGATGGGAGGCATCTACACATGGTTTTATGTAAATAACTTGACACTTCATAGGTATGTAAATATTTTGTAGGATCCTTGTGAGCTCTATAAAAGCTAAGGGTGACTTAAAAATTCAACACTTATAAAAACCTCTGTAGGTTGCTTGACTATTAAGCAATAACCTAGAATCCTTTAAAGTAATCCATTGGGCATAGATTCTTTGAAATTTTTGGCCCCTTCATCTCCAAATGCACTGGTTGCATATCCTTGGCTTTGAAATGAATTGAATCCCTCCTAGAAAAATCAAATAACTATACCAAAGGAACTTAGAAGAAAGAGATCTAAGCTAAGAGAAAACTATGCATAAGAGCTAAGAAAAAATAAAATTATCCCAAAATAAGGTGCATAAGGTACTTAGGGAAATGAAAAAAAATAATCTACTTATTTATAAATTATACAAGAATCAATGGAGATAGTATTTGAGATGGATCCCATTAATTAGGATAGGAAGTTCTTCTCCATTCAGTCTAGCATGTTGTAAAGCATTGGCTTGTTTATACCCAGTTATGATAAATGGACCGCTCCATATCGCATTGAACTTAGTATGCCTTTTAGCTTTTGCTCTATCTGCATACCATTTGAGCATTATATCTCCTTCTTGATAACTTATATCATCATCCCTCTTATCAAAAGTCCTCTTTAATTGGGCCTATTGGAGTTCTATAGTGTGCACAGCCTATGCTCTAGTCTCTTCAAACTCTATTAGATCTACTAATCTTACTATGAGGGGATCACTTTCAAGTAACTCCAACTGATGAGAAATTTCTAATGAAGGTAACTCAAGAGATGTAGGTAATCTGGCCTCCCTTCTATAAACTAACATGAAGGGTGAATTTCCCAACACTCTTTTAGGTATGATTCAATGAGGTTAGTATTCCAATCTCACTAACTATCTTCCATGGTCCTCTTTATAATACAAATAAAATTCTTATTCATTGACTTGGCTAGACCATTATCTTGAGGGTAATAATTTTATGAGGTGCTTAGATAGATGTTATGATTGATAGCCCATTCATTGATCCTAGTTCTAAGGAAGGCCAATGCATTATCAGATATAATGGTGGCTAGGACACTGAATCTTATTACAATGTCTTTGTAGAAGCTTAAGATGGATGTCTCATTAACCTCTTTGAGTGCTAATGCTTATGTATATCTTGTGAAATAGTTTTTGGCCATAAGGATCCATTTATGTCCATCACTTGATGGTGGGTTAATCATGCCTATGAAATCTAGGACCCCACTAAATAAAGGGTTGATCAGTTTATATTAGTCATAATAGTAAGGCTTCCAACCTTTGTTTACCTATAAATAAGGAACATGTATTATAACTTCACACATATGTGTGTGCATATTTGAATAGAGATGGCTAATAATAACCAGTTTGCATGATTTTTGTATCAATGGTCTTGGGTGAATAATGGTCTCTTGCAAAGCCATCATAAAATTATTAAAGAATTATACTTACCTAGTCTAATTATATGCACCTCAAGAGGACTCCATTGAGTTCATTCTAAAAAATCTCACCATTGACAAGCACATAGGTAATGCCTAAGACCTAAAATTCTTATGCTTAGTTTTATTCAAGCTAAGGGGATATTAGTCAATTTGAATAAAAGTCATCATATTCTTCATCTAGTATTTTATATATTCTTATCCTATTGGTTCCTTTTTGTGCAAAACCAAGAGTGTTCTATCTTCAAACTTTGCCACCTCAACCAATTATTTGCATATTCCTTTTCCTCACACTAGCTGGTGATTTATATGTCCATATCATACTCCATTACCTTTGTGACCCAATTAGCTCTTTTTCATTGATGTCCTTACTAAGAAAGAACTCTTTAACACCTGTGTGTGTAACCATGAGTTATATTTTGTTGTTGGAGAGGATATGATTTAAATTATTGATCACTCTCACAACTATGAGGATGTGCTTCTCCATGAAGCTATAGTGTAGCTCAAAATATTTTAGCACCTAGATAAAGAAGGCAATTGTCTGCTCCAAATGATCATTATTTTATTATTTAAGAATAGTTGAGATGCCATTTATTATGCCTATTTTCTACACCCCTTAAATTTTTTAAAATTAATATTTGTTACCATAGAGATGACCCTGACATGTAATCTAAAACTGTCTCAAGGACCCAATCAGTTTATAATATTTTAGATGCATGTTTTCAATTATGAAATGGTAATGATTGGTTGATGGATTTATATTTATGATTTTGAGTGGTTTTGAAAAACAATTTGGATTAATGAATTAAATGTGCATATATATATTTTTGTATGTGATAAGTTGTCATGATTTTCAATCAAAATAGTTTTAAGACAGTTCACGTTGAGAAATGAAATTTCAATTTTGACAGTTTAAGCAAACTCATAATGATTATTTGATTTTTTTAGATGATATGACATGGTTTTAGATTTAGAATAAATAATGGTATTGTATGGATGATTATTGCATTTTAAAAAACTACATTTGAAAAATTAATGCATTTGAAAGTTATTCTCAAAACAAAGTTTAGGTTCATAGCTCATTTTTATTACTTGTGATATAATAGGAATTTTAAGTATTAATGTGCTTAAGATGATTTGGTGATGTTGTCAAAATTTAGATGTTATATTTCATGACTTAAGATCATTGTTCTTAAGTCCTATTTGATTTTCTAAGTTTGAATCATTTTCAATTCAAGATCATATATATTATCCAAAGACTAGTTTCAAAAAGAGAACATAGGTCTTGAGGCATGGTTAACATTCTTTTATATCTCATTGGGAATATATATGATTAAAAATATTAGGACCTTAAATTTATTCCATGGAATAGGGTTGATGATAAAAGATGCTCTTTGAAATCCTCACATATTCTCAAAAAAATCCTATATTATTTGACTTAAGATCCTTGAATGGTTGAAAGGCCTTCCTTATGACATGATTGAGGACCCTTTGGGTCATGATGTTAATAAAATTTTCTAAGGTATAAGGGTCCATTAGACTTATGTTTATTTTTCTAAGTATCAATTATAGTTTCGAAGGGCTTTTAGATTGAATGCTTAGTATGTTTATTGACTTATTTATTCTATGAGCTAGAGATTGGTTAGTAAAATATGGACATTGAGGAAAGGTGAGTTGGAATAAAAATTAAAATCAAAAGGATGGCCTCAAATTTTTGAGATTGGCATGAAGATTTGACAATAATGGAATTTAATATGAAATGGTATTTTCTCGAACAACATAAATTAGCAGATGATTTAGTATGAAAGAGTAGTTATCACTAAGTTTAGTCATGTTGATAAATGGTTTATAAAAGTTACTAAATTACTCTTGGTTTAATGTGAACTAATGATATTTTATCATGATATTTGGTTGGTTATAGTGGTAAGTTGGTGAATATAAGTGTTGATTTTTCCTAGTTATTATTTCATTGTTGGAAGCTCTGATGCAAAAGTGGAGCCTTGGTCAGATAAGCTTTGAGGTTGTTGTGAAAGATTTTCCAAGGATATTGGGTAGGGAAATTTCAAGGTGCATAAACTATATTAATCATAATGTCAAGTTGGGACCAACTTCATTCAGCCAGAAGTAATGACAATACGGGATGGGGTCAGATTTTTGGTAGTGATGTTAATCAATCCAATCCCAATAAAAATTTCTATAGAGGTGGTTTTCATGTAATAAATTTTGGTCCTATATTCCATAGGGGAACCAAAATGTATATAAATTTTGACTCTTCAGATCCTAAATTTTGGGATATCATAAGTAATTTACCTACTAATCTAGTAAATATAAGATATAGAGGTAACAAATGTTTTTTGGGCCATAGGTTTGGAGCCCAAACTCCTTATCAAAGTAGTTCATCTTGTCATTTGGATAATAACCCTCAACACTTGCCACTTCAACCTCTTAATGGTAAAAGAATTTAGCCAATTGTTGATCCTCTTCTTACAAATCAAGTCACATAGCTTGAAATAGAGACTGTCCATGCTAAAAACTATAAGAATTTGTCCATATCTTTATATGTGCCTTCTCATTACCATGTAGGGCCTATTGGGAAATGTAAAATGTTGAGTCTAGTTATTGCCCATAGTGAGACTATCTTGAGATCTGAAAGATTAAATTTGAGAATTTGATGTTATGCTGGTAGAAGAAAGATAATGGGCATTCCAGCTTCCACTACAAATAAAGAGCTAAAAATTAGTCAGACCTTGATACACCCATGGAGGTTAGGATGTTGAAAAGGATCAAGCTAGAGATTGATGATAGTACAACTGACTTAGGAACAAGGCTAGTGCATTTTTTTGCAATAGAGATGGAGTATAATATTTGTCTTAATAAACAAGACAAATGTGTAATTGAAGTGTTGTCTGATTTGAAATATTATTGGTTTTCTAAGAGAAGTTAAACTTTTTTTCATTTTTGAACTTTTTCATGACAGAACTTGATATTTTAGTTTGATACTTTAATTTTTAGATTTTTGATATATTTTGATAAATTTTGGAAAATACAGTAGTTTTAAAATTTTGGTATAAATATATATGCTTAAATTATTTGTCATGCATTATGGATTATTATAAATAAGATTTATTGATCTTTGACTTATTTATCTTATGGTTAAAATATGTTTTCTATTATATTATTAATCGATGAGGGTCCCCACCCATTAAGATTAGTACCCCAATCTATATTTAATAAACTTGTTCAATTAAGACTTTTTTAAGTCTTAATTAAACTTGTCCTTAACCAATAATTGTTATAATTAATTAACTTTTTAAAATTAAATTAGTTAGTATAAACTAATAACTAACTAAAGTTAGTTATAACTTATTTTCAATTAAGTTTGAAGGTATTAAACGAGATCAAGGACTCATTTGGATATAGAACAACAATAGGTATTAAAAACTTAGACATTTTCTAAATTCAATCATTCATCTTTATTCTTTCTATGCAGCTTATCTAAGATATTACAACTCTTACAGATATACCCAATGGTACTTTATCTAATGGTTGAGTAATTGCTTATGCAACATAGGTATATCTAGTTTTATTTATCATTTAATATTGATTATCTAAAGTATTCTAAGCTTAACATCTTTTGATGATTGCTATGTTTAGTCTTGTGCATTAATTATAAGTATTTAACCTAAATAATGATGAAGACTTCACTATTTTTTGACACTTTATTAAACTATTTTGATTGTAGAGTGTTCATTCAAATTTTTGTAAAATAAGAATGTTGGTTTTCTCAATAAAGTTATCTTTTCTGCTAAGATGACTCTCTTTTGAGACTCATATTCTTTATTGTAATATATTTTAACTCTAAATTTAATATAATTCTAACTTTAGTTTTTCTTCTAATCTATTTTTATTTCTATTGTATTAGTTACTTTCTTTTCTCTTTAGTTTAGTTTCATTTATGTTTAGTTGTTTATTAGTTAGTCTAATTCTTGTTATTTTTTTGGTTAGATAGTGATAGATTATTTCTTTAGTGTTTATATTAATAGTTTCTTAATCTGTTAGGTTTCCAGTTAATAGTATTTTATGTTTTCTTTAAACTAGTCATTTTGCAGTTTTTTTAATAGTTTATTAGAATAATTCCTATTTAGTTTTAGTTCAAATTATTTATTTGATCTTTTATTCCTTATTTTTTATTCTATTTTGAGTTAGTGTTTGATTAGAGTAGTTTGTTTTAGTTAGCTTATATAGCTTAAATAGATTATTATCCTTTTCTTAGTTGGTATCTTCTTTTATTAACTTGTTAGTCTCTCTCTTGTTTATATGATTGAATACTTCATCTTTATATTTTTCTCAAATATTTTATTTATATTTTTGGTTGTTTTTTGAATTAAACTTAGAGAATATTATAGAAATAAATTAATATATACTTGGAAAAAATATATATTTACTGAATCAAATTTCTATTCTTTAAGAGATTATTTAACTCATAAGTTTTCTCTGTAGGATAAAATAGATTACAAATTTTCATCTTAACTAATTCATGATTGATAAAGTGTATTTTTATTTTTGTAATGGAATAATTTATATTTAATAACTTATTAATTATTTCCCAGAACTTATAAAAAAAACCCTCGCATTTTTAGGATCATAGATGAAACTTTAGAATACCATGATTAGATTGTTCTAATTCCACCTTGACCTTCAGATAGGTAAAAGGGTTGATTCATTGATGGTATAATTTCTATCATTAACAAATTTGGTGACTCTATTGGGGATCATTCATATAGTTTGTTTTTAGTTATATTTTCTTCTTGCTAATGATTCTTGGAGGTCAACAACCTCATATTATTTAACTTAGAATAGATATAGAAGATGATCAAGTTGATGTTGCTTTCTATTTAATGTGTTATGCATGTTATAATTATCTTGAAAATATTCATCAGATTATTGAAGTCGTAAATCAATAAAAAGAGATTATAGAATTTGAAATTTATTTCTATTCAACTCTTACACATGAGACTCAATGAGACATTTTGAATTCAAATAGAAGAATTTAGGAAGATAGATCAACATTTTTATCTGTTAATTGTAGGCCTAGAACTTATTTTATTTTTTATTCTTTTATATTTGATGATTTTTTTCTACCTACTAAAACTACTATTACAAATTTGCAATTAGATCAAGAATATCAAGTTCAAGATAATCAATCTATTTAAGTAAAAACTATTGAAACTTATAATGAGAGATCAACTAGTGGAAGAACAACCAGTAGTAGAGAAAGGATTAGAAGATATGATTCATAGATTGTAAAATAATAGAGAATAAGATGATTTAACTAAAGGTGAAGATGAAATATAAGCTCAGGAAGAACATTAAATAGTTATAGCACCATCAATTTTTATTAATTAAATTAATGTTGGGAATCATTCTAATAAGTTGCCTTCTCTCAAAAGATTAAATTTACCAAAGTTTTTTAATGCTATTGGAGAATCTTGGGAAGATCACTTAGAAGCTTTTATATTGGTTTGTGCTAATTTTGAAATAAATAATGAAAAAAATAAGAGTTTTTACCTAAACATTAGAAGGAAAATCTTACCATGCATTTGTTAGTTTCCCTACTAAGGTTATTGATACTTGGAGAGATGTTGAAGATTGATTAAAGTTATCCTTTGGAAAAGCTAAAGAATATTTTGATCTAGTCAATAATATTGTGAATTTTTTTATTGACCAGATGAGATTATTTATTATTTCATTTTTTAATTCACTAAACTGCATCAAAAAATCCCTTGTGATCTTAGGCCTTCTAAAAAGTTATCTAGACTTTATTTTTATAATACTTTGCATTTAAAGTATAAAATGACTTTAAAAGATAAAGACATTACAAAATATGAACTTTAATTTTATGTATTGAATATGAAAATCTATTTAAAGAGACTTAAATTCAGACAATTCAAAAATTTTAAAGACCATACAAAGTCTAGGCAAAGAGTTGATCACTATTAAAAGATAGCTTAATGATAAGCCATCTTTATCAAATAAAAATAATGAAAAAGATAAAAATATAGAAATTTTATATTACTGTAATATATGTGAACCAAATCATAATCCAGACATATGTCTTGTTATTCTTAAATTCAAGAAATTTTTCATAGAAAAGATGAAATAACTAAAGATCTAGCGTATAATATAAATACTCTTGATGATCCCTTAGAAAATGAAAATGTTTATGTTATAAATACTAAGAATAAAGATTATAATTTACCCCAAAATAATAACATAGCAAATGATAAATATTTTCCTGATGATAAAAGAAAATTAACTCAGAATAATGCTAATAATTCTAATGATAATACTACAAAAAATAATATTTTTATAACTAAATATAATAACAGTCAATATCAAAATTATAAATCTAAAAATTTTAGACAAATAGATGCTAAAATTTATAACATAATTGATGATTTGTCAATAATTAAAGTTGATTTTTTTTGCTATAAGTAACTAGTCTTCTGAGATAGCTTGACAAGATTAATGTAGTAGTGAAAAAGCTTAGAATCGATGTAAGTTTTTAAGAAGAAAACAATTTTAAACATATTTATACTTAGCATTTTGATCCTCCTGATTACATTTCTCCTTTTTATGCTACAGTTAAAATTGTCGATAAAATAATTCATATTTGTATTTTAGATATAGGTGCCTTGAAGAATATTATGCCTAAATCCATTGCTGATCAATTAGGTATATCTTATGGAGCAGATAGTAGGAAGCTTATTGGTTTTGATTCTAGACAAACTAAGAGTTGTGATAGTTTTGTGACATAGTCATTAAAATTATGTAAGATGAACAGAATTAGATGCATGACTAATGTTCAAGTGTTGGATATTTCTAGTAATTATGCAATGTTGTTAGGAAGATATTGGTCTAAAGTAATTGGGGATTTTATTGAGAAGGATATTTCATGGGTTCTTATTAATAATAAATTTTATTTTATTAAAAGGGAAGATTTTTTTGGTACCCCTATTGGATCACCTTATTCTTCTAATATTTTTTACATTAAAACTGGAATTGGGACATATGAATTATTGAATTTAAATGAATCAGAAAATCAACATGAAGATATATTTGAAAAGAATATGTTATGGTCACTTTACTTTGATAAATATTTCTCTAAACAATGTAATGGTGATATAATTTTTATGATTTATCCTATAGTTAAAAAAATTTGTTATGCCTTCAAATTATCTTTTAAAAATATTAATAATATAGCAGAATTTGAAGCATTATGTTTAGGATTAGAAAAATTAATAGAATTAAATATCAAGCATTTGGAAGCCTTTGGAGATTCAGAGTTAGTTGTTAGACAAGTTCATAAAATTTATAAGACTAATCAAACTCATCTACATTATTACACGTAAAAGGTTTGATCATTAATTGAGCATTTTTAAGCATTTAACATTACACATATTCTTAGAAAATTCAACATTAGAGCTGATAAGCTTCTTGTTTATGCTTCTAATCTAACTTTAAATGAGATTGAGCCTACTATAGATTTTTCATTTGATAAATATTTTTATCCTAAGATACCTGATTTTAATGATAGTTGGCATGTTTTTAGTTTTGACGAACATATAGATTCATTCATTAAAGGCAATTATTTCTATCATGATGACTATATACTAGATTTTAGATATTATTTAAAATTAAGTACTAAAAATTTACTTACTAATTTAATGACTTTAGAATCTATGTTCTCACTTAATGATCAAACTAAAATATCTAGAACAAAAGAACCATCAAGAATAATCATAGGTGAGACCACTCTCATAAATTTAAGTACTAAAGAAGATCCAAAGTATGTTTATTTAAGAATTCAGGTGATTGAAAATGAGAACGTTAAGTTCATTAAATTATTTAAAGGGTTTATTGATGTTTTTACTTAGTCATATAAGTACCTTAAAGGTTATCATACTAATATTATCAAACATAACATACCTATTAAGTCTGGTATTAAATCTATTAGGCAAAAAATACAATGAATCAACCCTTTGTTAGAAGACACTATTAACAAAGAGCTAGATAAGATGATTGATGTTGATGTCATTTTTCTTGTAACTTATTCAGAATTGGTATGTAATCTAGTTCTATTTAGAAATAAAAATGGTGACATTAGATTATGTGTTAATTTTAAAGATCTAAATAAAACTAGTGTAAAAGATAATTTTCCTCTACTAAGCATAGATCATATTTTACAGCAAGTTGTAAGATCAAAAATAATATTTTTATTGGATGATTTTTTAGGTTATAATCATATTTTTATAAATATTGAAGATAGACATAAAACTACATTCACCACACATAGAGGTATTTTTGCTTATAACATAATGTCTTTCAGTTTGATGAATACAAGAGCTATTTTTCAAAGAGTTGTGCATGTTACTTTTGATAATTTAATAATCATATTTTTTCAATTTTATTTAGATGATCTCACCATTCATTTTAAAAAGAAGAAAAAATATTTATACCATCTTCATAAAGTATTCATAAGATATAGAAAATTTGGTATTTCTCTAAATTTAAAGAAATCAGTTTTTGGTGTGACTAAAGGTAAGTTAGGACACATAGTTTCAAAAGATGACATTTTAATTGACCCTAAACATGTTAAAGCTATTAAGGAACTACCTCCTCCCAAGAATCAATATAGTTTGAAGTATTTCTTTGGTAAGATAAATTTTATTATAAAATTCATTTTTAATTTTACTGATAAGTCTAATCATTACAATTATTACTTAAGAAAGATAAAACATATATTTGAGATAAAGGTGTTGAATTAGATTTTAATTATATTCAAAATATCATTGAAAGAGTTCATGTTCTTGCTAAACCTAATTTTTAAAAAACATTTATTATTTATGTTAATGCTACATAAAAGGTTATAGGAGTTATGATAACCCAAGAATTTGAAAATAATGAAGAAAAATCAATCAATTATATGAACTAAGTTTTAAAAGATGCAAAAACTAGGTACCTCCTTATTGAAAATTTTATTTTCTCTTTAGTTGTTTATTTGATTAAATTTTGATATTTATTGATGGGAAACAAAATTTGTGTGCTATTTAATGTACCTATTTTGTCTTATCTTTTAAAACAATAAATTATTCAAATAAGGCTTGCTAAGTGAATTTTACATATTCAAAAATTTAATCTTGAGTTTGAAATATCTAAAATAAGTAAAATTAATGAATTAGAAAAACATTTAGATGAAAATGCTATCTTGAATATTAATGTCTTAGTTTTATCATTTGATGAAAACTTAAATACAAAACTACATTTAAAGACCATAAAGGTTGTTGAATTTTCTAAAAAATTTAAGTTTAGTCTTGAAATGAATGAATGAGAATGTTTATTAGTTGAAGATGATTGTTACTATGATTTAATTTATTATTTTCAAAATTTATCTTATCCTAATAACTTAGATAAGAAACAAAAGAGTTCCTTAATATTAAAATCATTAAATTTATGTTTGTTAGAAAAAAATTTGTTTTATCGTAATAGAGATGGAGTTTTGTTGAGATATCTTACACATAATCAAACTCAGAAGATTATTAGGGGTTGTCATGAAGGATATTATGATGGATATTATGCTACAAAAATAACTACTTATAAGATTTTGAGAGTAGGTTATTATTGGCCTACTTTATTTCAGGATGCTTATAAGTTAGTTCGTTCTTGCATGCCTTGTCAGTTATTTGTTGGAAGGGATAAATTACCTACAATGCCTTTGAATCCTATTATTATTGAAAAATTATTTGCAAAGTGGAGAATTGATTTTATTTCAGATATTCATCCACCTTCATTTATAGGTCATAGATATATTTTGACAACTATAGATTATTTCACTAAGTGACCTGAAGCCAAAGATCTTAAGAGTTCAGTAATAGGTGAAGTGATTTTTTTTTAGAAAATTAGATTTTTTTTAGATTCAAAGTTTCATAATAGGTTATTTTATAAAATGGGCCATAGTTCATTTTAAATTAATTCTTATAATTCTTAGAAAAATATTCAATTATTTCTATTCGTTCATCTAAGTACTATCCGCAAGGAAATGGACATGTTGAGTCCACAAATAAAAATTTGATTTTTATTAAATATAGTTTGTGATAACAAAAATAATTGGAATCTCAAAAAATTTGAAGCTTTATGGGCTGAGAGGACTATCATTAAAGTAGTAATCAGTTATTCACCTTTTATGTTAGCATATGGATTTGAAGCTACTTTACCAATAAAACTTCAAATTTTTTCAGCTAGGACTTCTTTAAAATATATAGCTGAAGATACAAATTTAATTGAATAAATATTAAATGATTTAGTAGCTTTTGAAAAATCTAAAGTGATAACCTTATAAAAATTAAAAAAATCTAAACAAAAATTAAAGACGTTTTTTGATTAAAAAAAGTTTCTAACAAAAAATTTAATGTTGTTGACTTAGTTTTATATTAGGATAAGACCCATAAAGATTCTAAAAAGTATCATAAGTTTGATTCATTATGGTTTGGAATTTATAGAATTGTCATAATTCTTGGAAATAATGTTGTTCATCTTAAAGATTTTGAAGGAAATTAGTTGCATTACCCAGTTAATAACCATCATTTAAAATTGTTCTATGATTAGTTATCTTTTTATTTGTTCTTTTTACTTTCTTTTAGTTTGTTTTGTTTTTTGCTCCTTTTGTGTGTCGTTCTTTCCCTTTCAGTTGGTTGTTTTTCTTTCATTTTCTATTTTTATTTGCTACACTTTTATTTTCAAATGATCATTAGATATTTTGAATGAAGAAGTTTCACATTGAAAGGAAGAATATAAGGAAGATGCAAATTCGCTTTAAGTATCATTTATTTTTAGAAGTTAATCTTACAAATTTAGTTTTTTATAATAAATGAATAATATGACTGAGTTGTATTTAGTTGTTAGAGTATTATTTTATTTTTAGGTTTTATACTTAAGGTATTTGTATTTGATTATACATTCAGCCTGAACTTCCCTATTATTTAATTCTCTTTCTTCATGCCATGCTAGTCAAACAATCCATACCTTACTATAATTTATTATTTAAGAGGTTCATGCTTAGCTACTTGAGATATGATTTTTCTAGATCACACTCTCAAGAGAATTTTATTTTATATAATAGGGAATTTTTTGTTACTGAATTTTATTACACAAAGTTGACTAGCAAGGTCATTAGTGTTATACCTATTTTTTGCACACCATAAATTTTTTAAAATCAATTCTTGATGTCATAAAGATGACCCCGTCATATAATCTAAAACTGTGTCAAAGATCCAATCGATTGATAATATTTTAGATACATATTTTTAATTATAAAATAATAATGATTGATTGATGAATTTATATTTATATTTCTGAGTGGTTTAAAAAATCATGGTGGATTAATAAATAAAATGTGCATATATATATATATATATGATCATTTGTCATGATTTTCAATCAAAACAGTTTTGAGACAGTTCATGTTGAAAAATGGATTTTCAATTTTCAAATTTTAAGCAAACTCATAGTGATTATTTGATTTTCTTAGATGATATGATGTGCTTTTTGATTTAGAATAGATAATGGTATTGTATGGAGGATTATCGCATTTGAAAACACTACATTTGAAAACTCAATGCATTTGAAAGCTATTCTCAAAGTAAAGTTTAGGTTCATAGCTCATTTTTATTACTTGTGATATAATGATAATTTAAAATATTAATGTGCTTAAGATGATTTGATCATGTTTTAAAAATTTATATTTTATATTACATGACTTAAGATCATTATTCTTAGGTCCTATTTGACTTTTTTAGTTTGAATCATTTTCAATTCAAGATCATATTTATTATTCAAAGATTAGTTTCAAAAAGAGATCATAGGTCTTGAGACATGGTTAACATTCTTTTGCATCTCATTGGGCGTATATATATCCATATAATTAAAAATATTAGGACCTTAAATTTATTCCATGGACTAAGGTTGATGACAAAAGGTGCTCTTTGAAATCCTCATATATGTTCAAAAAAAACTTATATTATTTGACTTAAGATCCTTGAATGGTTCAAAGGCCTTCCCCATGACATGATTAAGGACCCTTCAGGTCATGATGCTAAGAACATTTTATAAGGTATAAGGATCCATTATAATTATATTTATTTTACTAAGTATTAGTTGGAGTTTTGAAGGGCTTTTGGACTGAATGCTAAGCATGTTTATTGACTCAGTTATTTTATGAGTTGGAGATTGGTTAGTAAAATATGGACACCGAGGCAAGGTGAGTTGTAATAAAAATTAAACCCAAAGGGATGGCCTTAAAGATTCAAGATTGGCATGAAGATTTGGTAGTAATGGAATTAATGTGAAACCATCTTTCCTTAAACAACATAAGTTAGTGGATGATTTAGTATGAAAGAATAGTTATCACTAAGTTTAGTCATGTTGATAAATGGATTAACAAAGTTACTAAATTACTCTTGGTTTAATGTGAACCAATGATATTATTTCATGGTATTTGATTGGTTATAGTGGTAAGTTAGTGAATATACGTGTTGATTTTTTTTTTATTGTTTCATTATTGGAAGCTCTGATGTGAAATTAGAACCTTGGTCAGATAATATTTGACATTGTGAAATATTTTTTAAGGATATTTGGCAGATAACTTTCAAGATGCATAAACTAGATTGATAATAATGTCAAGTTGGGACCAACTTGGTTCAGTCAGAAGTAATGATAATAGGGGATGGGGTTAGAGTTCTGGCAGTGATGCTAATCAGTCCAATCTCAATAAAAATTTATATAGAGGTGGTTTCCATGAAAAAAATTTAGTCCTAGATTTTATAGGGAAAATAGAATGTCTATACATTTTGATGCTTCAAATCCTGAATTTTAGGATATCATAAGTAATTTGCCTACTAATCCAGTAAATAGAGGATATAGTGGATATAGAGGTAATAGAGGTTTTTTTGCCATAAGTTTGGATCCCAAACCCCTTCTCAAATTATTTCATCTTGTCATTTGAATAATAACCCTCAACACTTGTTATTTCAACCTCTTAATGATAAAAAAATTGAGCTAATTGTTTATCATCTTCCTAAAAATCAAGCCACATAGCTTGAAATAGAGATTGCCCATGCTAAAAACTATAAAAATTTGTCCATCCCTTTAGATGTACCTTCTCCTTACATGTAGATCTTGATAGAAAATATAAAAGGTTAAGTCTAGTTGTTGTCCATAGTGAGCCTATCTTAAGATATGAAAGATTAGAGTTGGGAATTCGATGTTATCCTGGTAGAAGAAAGACAATGGACAATCCATCTTACACTACAAAAAAGAGAAATGAAAAAAAGAGTTAAAAATCAGTCAGATCTTGATACACCCATAGAGGTTAAGATGTTGAAAAGGATCAAGCTAGAGATTGATGATAGTACAAATGACTCAGGAACAAGGTTGGTATAATTTATTGCAATAGAGATGGAATATAATGGTTATCTTGATGAATAAGACAAACATGTAATTGAAGTGTTATCTAATTCAGAGGATTATTGGTTGTCTATGGGAAGTTAAACTTTGTTTCATTACTAAACTTTGTCATGACAGAACTTGATACTTCAGTTTAATACTTTTATTTTTAGATTTTTGATATATTTTGATAAATTTTAAAAAATACAGTAGTTTTGAAATTTTATTATAAATATATATGCTTAAGTTATTTGACATGCATTATGAACTAATATAAATAGGATTTATTGATCTTTGACTTATTTATTTTATGATTAAAATATGTTTTCTATTATATTATTAATTGATGAGGGTCCCCACCTGTTAAGATTAGTACCCACAATCTATATTTAATAAACTTGATCAATTAAGACTTTTTTAAGTCTTAATTAAACTTTTTGTTAACCAATAATTGTTATAATTAATTAACTTTTTAAGACTCAATTAGTTAGTATAAACTAATAACTAACTAAAGTTAATTATAACTTATTTGTAATTAAGTTTAAAGGTATTAAATGAGATCAAAGACTCATTTGGAGATAGAAAAACAACAAGTATTAAAGATTTGGATATTTTTTGAAGTCAATCATTCATCATTCTTCTTTCTATATAACTTATTTAAGATAGTACAACTCTTAAAAATAGACTCAATGGTACTTTATCTAATAGTTGAGTAATTGCTTATGCAACACAGGTATATTTAGCTTTATTTATCATTTAATATTGATTATCTAAAGTTTTCTAAGATTAACATATTTTGATGATTGCTATTTGTAGTCCTATGTATAAATTTCAAGTATTTAACCTGAATAATAATGAATACTTCACTATTTTGTAATACTTCATTGACCTATTTTGATTGTAGAGTGTTCATTCAAAATTTTGTAAAAGAAGAATGTTGGTTTTCTCAATAAATTTATCTTTTCTGCTCAGATGACTCTCTTTTGAGACTCGCATAATTTATTGTAATTTATTTTGACTCTAAATTTAATATAATTCTAACTTTAGCTTTTCTTTTAATCTAGTTTAATTCTATTTTATTAGTTACTTTCTTTTTTCTTTAGTTTAGTTTCATTTTTGTTTAGTTGTTTATTAGTTAGTCTAATTCTTGTTATTTTTTTGGTTAGATAGTGATAGATTATTTCTTTGTTTTGATCTTTATTTAGTTTTGTTTTTAGAGTTTTAGTTCTTTAGTGTTTATCTTAATAGTTTCTTAATCTGTAGGTTTCCAATTAATAGTCTTTTCTATTTTCTTCAAGCTAATCATTTGGTAGTTTTTTTATAGTTTATTAGAATAATTATTGTTCAGTTTTAGTTCAAATTATTTATTTGATATTTTAATCCTTATTTTTTATTCTATTTCAAGTTTGTGTTTTATTAAAGTAGTTTTTTTTAGTTAGATTATATAGCTTAAATAGATTATTGTCCTTTTCTTAGTTGTTTGCTTCTTTTATTAACTTGTTAGTCTCTCTCTCTTGTTTATGTGATTGAATATTTTATCTTTATTTTTTTATCAAATCTTTTCTTTATATTTCTATTTGTTTCTTGAAGTAAACTTGGAAATTATTATAGCAAGAAAGTAAGATATACTTGGAACAAATATATATTTACTAAATCATATTTTTATTTTTTAAGTGATTATCTAACTCATAAGTTTTCTCTGTCAGATAGATTAGATTATAGATTCTTATCTTAATTGATTCATGATTAATAAAGTGGATTTTTTATTTTTATAATAGAATAAGCTATATTTGTTGACTTACTAATTATTTCCCAAAACTTATAAAAAACCCCTTGCATATTTAGGATCATAGACAAAACTTTAGAACACCATGACTAGACTGGTATGATTCCACCTTGACCTTCACGACAGGAAAAAATGTTGATTCATTGATAGTAAAATTTTCATCATTAACACCCTCCACCCCACCAAATTTATAAAGGATAAAATCCTTACTATAATCTGGATTGATCAAGGTGGGATCCCGTATGATGGTATGCTTAATGGCTTCAAAATTATCCCTACCTTCATGAGTCAGTATTCTTCTTGAGCATCATAGTGAGGGGTTTAGTTAGGGTAGTGAAATTAGGCATGAATATCCTAACAAAAATTATTCTTCTTAATAATATCTAGAGACTCTTCTTGTGACTTGGAAGGGGGAGGGGTGAAATAACCTTGACTCATTCTGGATTTATTATGAGTCCTTATTTTGAAATAATGTGCCCTAGTATAGCACCTTCATGAACTACAAGTATCCACTTGTTAGGGTTCAATAATATTCTAAACTCTCTACACCTTTCAAAGACTTGATCTAGATGACCTAAATGATCTTCTACGTGATTAGAGAAAATAGTTATGTCATCTAGGTAAAACTAAGATGACCTTGTTTATGAGCTCCCTAAATTCCATAGAAATGGTTATTTGGAAGGTTATTCTTTTGTTTGTTAAACCAAATGGCATCTATTGGTATGTGAAGTTTCCCCATTTAGTGGTGAATGTTATTTTATAATGATCTCACTCTTACACAATAAAAAAATTTGTATCCTGAGTAACCATTTAGTAATGAGAATATTTCTATGCTTACAACCATTTATAGGATTTACTCCATTGGTGGGAGGGTATAGTGGTGTTTGAGGTAAGTTTTGTTTCGGTCTATGAATTCCACATATAGATGAATTTCCCCATTCTTATTCTACACTAGGAAAAATTTGGAAACCCATTAAGAGTGTTTAATTGGAAGTATTATATTGGTTTCAATGAGATTTGAGAGCTCCTTTCTCATCAATGGTTCAAGTTTTAGGTTGACAGACCTCTACTTTTGGCATAATATATTCACATTAGTTTTGAGCTCAATTTTATGTTATGATAAGCCTTGATTAAAGCCTCTAAGGTCATTATAGCTCCATGTGAAGATATCATTGTACCTCCTATTGAGTTTAGTGAAATTCTTAATTTTTGGTGGGGATCATATCTTAATGGCTTTTAGTACCTTTCCTTTAGAAATAGTTATATGTGTAGAAACCACCTCTTTTGTTTTCATGTTTCACTTTTCTCCTTTGAGTTGGTCATCAGAATTGAAGATGCTTTTTAGGTTTGCCAACCCTTTTGTCAGCTTATTTCCCTTTAATTGGATGACTTGGTATTTTTATTGGGCTTGTAGTTGTACTTGGTTCTTGGTATAAAACTTCACCTCATCTTGTAGGAAGTTGATAAATTTTTCATAACTCTAAAAAACCTACCAATTTTTTGTGTTGTCAAAGACTGCCAGTCTAATCACAAGCTTGACAAGCTACTTAAAGTCCTTCATTATATCACATAGGATGTCATACTATAGACCTATGATTATGATTATATCCATGTTATTATCATGTGATCTTGGTATGGAGATAATATTTAATACGTTGAATCCCTTAATCATATCCCATACTGTATGCTTTTAAGCTTTCATCAAGCCATTTTTGGTCATGTTCTTTGATCCACTTGGTTAAAAACTAGTTCACTATCACCTAATGCTTGTAGTGTCTTGATTCCTTTATTTTGTGTAATATGAAGGCCTTAGATCAATGCCTCATATTATATAGCATTGTTCATGCTAACAAACTATAATCTAAAGGAATGAAAATATTTCTCATTTTGAGGAGAGACTAACATCACACCATCTCCAGGATCATTTTTACTTTGGGAACCATTGAAGTACAATTTCCATGTACCCATAGGGTTCTCCTCAGCCTTTACAATCTTAGGTAGTATAAAATCCTCCTCCATGAGTTAGTACATACCTAGTCTTATCTCTTCCACATTTTCATATAGATCACACTTAAAATGTTCATGTGCCCATTCAACCAAAAAATCTATTCAAGCAATGTTACAACTTCATGGAAGATTAAATTCTCCTCTTGATCAAACATTGTGTAGCTCAATTTAACTGGGCTAGAAGAGTATGGTTCAATGTGGATTTTGAAGATAGGTTTAACCCTGATGGTCATTTTAGTCCTATATCTAGTCCTAAGTAATATATGTAACCAATCTAAAGATAACTATCCACCCATATTTATTGTGAATTATCGGGAGAGGTAGATGGAGAAGTAGGGAGGTAAGTTGATGACTACAATATCTTGCATAATTGAGAGGCTTAGACATGCATGCAGTGTAAGATTCAAATATTTGATGATTCTCATAGTTTTGACTGTCATGCCATCTAGCTAGACCATTATTTTTGAAACAAGGGAATATGCAATTTTGAGCATTTCTATAATATTCTTTGGAATCACTGAGCTACTTACTCCTGAGTTGATCATATAATTATGTATTGGATGTTGGTCAATGATCAAGGAGATCTAGAATGGGGGTGGTTTAGTGTTGTTTAACACTTACATTTTTCCAATTTGGGTTGGTATAGACTCATAGAGATGGAAGGCATGATTTGGGATGTCTTAAACTTTTGGAAGCTTTTCAAAGCATCTTATAGTAAATTACTTTGAGCTAGAATATCAAGAGCATCCCAAATGGTTATATTGAGGCTCATTTTCTTCATTTATTGATTATGTTGAAGGGAATATGATATCCCTTTAACTATGGATTTTGAATGATAGTTTCTTCCCATGTTTTTACATTGGTCTGAGGTAGTTCTTTTATTTGTATAGCCTATTCTATGTGCACTGAAGGTTGTGTAGACCTAAGCGTGTGTACCTATGCATCTAATCTATGGCATTAATGATGAGGGTGTCAAAGTTGGTAATTCCTCCTCTGTTACTCTCCTTTTTAATCTTGTAATAATTTTTTTAGGGAAAAATGAGGGAGAAGGTAATAATTTGTTGTAAAAATAAAAGGGGTGATACACCAAGAATAGTGCAAGTGCTCCTACTACCATGAACACCCTAAAAATATTTGGGAATAATATTTTATTACATAGACTCCACTAAGGACACTCTAAATGCATAAGTATTTCATATGGAAGCATGGGAACATAACATAGCACTGAGAGGGATGAAGGTTATCTATAGACAAAGCCTATGCAGACGTGAGTTCACATAAAATACAACCTACAAATGAGTTTTGAGTTCCACACAGAGGTGATACGAATGGACAATGATTAGAGGGGTGAATGTTACCCATAGATAAAGACTAAAAAATGAAAATAACACATAAGGTGTAATAATAATAGAGGGAGGTGAAATTAATTTTAATTAACATGTAAGGTTCAGCCAACAAAAGTGCTCTTAGAGGAAAAAATTTGGTAGTGTGAGGTTGCCTAAAATTTTTGACCCTTTTATAATGAAAAAAAGGATTTTATAAGGGATCAAACCATTTTATAATTAATACACCACTTAGGGTTGTAGATACAGTTTTTTATTTCTATCATGATGTTGTGCCCATGATTCTTGAATTTTGCTTGGTGATTCATATTTGGGAGTTAATGTCAGGACTCTTTTGGATCCATATGTGCGTCTGAGAGTGGAATATTTATATGAAATTTAGAGGGGTGGTGTGTGATCATGTTCTAATGTCTGACAACTACTTTTGAATTTAATTATTTTGGAAAGGCTTTAAATGTCACTCAACTTATTTTTCAACTACCTCTTTATACTTTGTTGTCATTTGTCAATCATTACACAGTTCTCCCTTGAATTTCCATGTCATTACTTTACACTTAGGATCCATGTTATCATGCAAAGTAGTATGTGCATGGTGTAGATTACAGTTTATGCCTTTTGGGAGTGCAGAAGTGAAACATTATGATTTGGTGTGGGACATCATCATGGAGATGTAGGGGCCATTTTTATTAGGAATTCATACAAATATGGAAGCTCTTGGGTGCACTTCTTACAAATTGTAATTGCTTCTTGTGTACCTCTACCTACACTATCTGAAGACTAGGGCTTTGCATCCTTAAACCTGTGCACCATATTATAGATTGTGTGATGGAAGGTTCTTGCATGGGACATGCATTAATAATGCCTAGTGGGTGTATATTAACACATAGTCATTACACACATCAATGTTGACTTCTTTAGGTGTGGGCATAGATGAGAGGCATCTACACATAATTTTCTTGAAAAACCTTGACACTTCATAAGTGCACAAATATTCTATAGGATCTTTGTGAGCTCTACAAAAGTTGGTGGTGACTTAAAAATCAACACTACCAAATCCTGAGATCATTCCAAGTGTTATAATCCATTTCAATTAGAATATAGAAGACCATAATATATAGACTTATCTCAAAATTTCTTAGAATCAATGTGGACCATCCACATGTCATGATCATGTTCACTCAAACCCTACCAAAAAGAAGGTACATTATCATAGTTTCAATTTTTTGTGAACCCTAATATCCATACACATGGCACAATCCTACACACTCACCATGTAATAATTATAAGTACACCTTCAACTTTTAAAAGATACTAGATTTCTGAGATCATGCCAAATGGTATAATCTTGATAACTTAAAACTTGACAGTCGAAGGTGCATTACCAAAATTATATGTTGAATCATAAAATCCATCCACATGTCATCATCATGGTAATATATATCCCACTAAGTAAATTATATATCTAGTTTGTAAAGAGCCTTCAGAACCTTGAGATTGCAACATGTGGTAATTCACATTCCCTTGGTGCCTATCAAAAATATGTACATAATTAACAGTCAAAATAACCCTAGATTATAGACATCATGCAAAGTGTAATAATATAATTAAATCATATATTATAAGGGGTACATATAAATATTATAAAACTAAATACCTCTAGGTAATCAAGATTGAAATGAGTGTCACAATTGCAGAGATGCATATCTGTAATAAAAATGTAAAATTTGACAACTAAGAAAAAGCTAATGCATAGGAAATGGACACCTGTCTTAAGGTGAGGACTAAGTACTCATGGTGAATGAAAAACTACCACATGGAAAAAGGCACATAAAAAATCTAATTGTCAAATTTAAATCAAAACTAAAAACTACTACTATATTAACTCCACATAAAGTGAGCTTTCAAGTCTTGAGATTTTATCAATATATGAACATTTATAAACAAAATCAAGTCACCATTAAAATTGAATAAATACAAGTAAAATATGAATTTGAGCTATCCAATTATCAAAATCCCTAGCCTTTCTCCTAGTGAATTTAAAATTACCTTCAGTTAACTTAAGATAAATTTTATAGCAATGGATTATTCATCATGAGCATCTCCAAGTTGACCTCCTTCCCCATACACCATCATAGGTGGGCCTCAATATATAGATACATCATTTGACAAGGGAACACCTAAATTTTGATTCCTTCATTACTCAGCCATTTGGATGAGGTGCATAACATAGAGCCATATTCAGCACAAGATCAACTATTTGAATATGAGTGAAGATATATTAATGAATTATTGCCAATCAAAACCATGGAATTACACAATGTGGTATCACAATCTAAGGTAGTTCTTTTCATTGATTTACTTCATGATTTATTTATTAATGGTGATATTACTAGGGATTTCCTACTCTTTAGACTTCATGTAAATATAGTTGAATATATTAATGGGCAAGCATTTGAGAAGTATTTACAACTTCTAACACCTGAGGTGAGTTATGATCAGGTTTTAGCCAATAATTGGTTAGAGCATAACATAGTTGAGGGAAAACTCAAATAATTTCTCAAGAAAGGAGAAAATTTGAATACTTGAGTTGTTATCTCCTTAGTACTCACAGTTAAATTTAGGATAGGAATTTTAAATAAATGGCATAGATGAATAGATTATATGGTTTTCTCAGCACCACTTATGTGCATGAGGAATGGGTGCCCTTGTTAGACATTATTTTGACCAATGATAAAAATTTTGCATATGGTGAAGTCATCATTGTCAGGCTAAAGGCACAAATGTTTTCATTTGACCAAAGGCCCTTTGATGGAAATTTATATATGATGTCATATGTAGTAGATGTAGTCATGGGAATAATATACAAGACTCACGAGCAACTTTGGGAACCATCTAATGAATACATAAAGAATGGGGTCTATGATGATTATTCCATAGCACATGTTTATAGGTTTATAAGTGAAATCAAAATAATTTTAGAGAACATTTATCCACAAGTCCCCCAAGCCATCTATGGGCATGAGATGCCTAGGATTTTTTAGAATATAAAAAGTATAGATAAAATAGGGTATTATTGGTACTATCCTAATTGTACCATAATCAAGATAGAGGGTACTAAGGCATATATCAATATTTCCTTGTTATGTCCTTGATAAGGTGGAAAATAAATAAATAGTACGTCAAATATATAATTGTGTGGATGAAGATATTAGTGTTAAACACCAAGGCTATTGTTAGCTAATTTTTACCCCTAGGTCAAAATAGGACCCCTATAGGAAAAAACTTTAACCTTAGGTTATTTATGAGGTGTTAGTTGAGTCCAAAATACCTTATTAGCATTTATAAAGGTAAATTTGGAAAGATTAAGGTAAGGTCATAATTTGGTGATATAGTGATCTAGGGGTGTCATGAGGAAATAAGTCATTGTAAAGTTGTGTCATAAGAAATTAGGGGTTAATTGATGTAATTTTATGTAATAAACATCTTATAACCACATTTCATGAAGTTTCAAAAACTTTGAGGATTATTTACTAGCTTTAAGGGGTAAAAATGCATAAAAAAGTGATTTTTTGACTAACTCTAATGTGTGTCCAAGTTCATTAAATGAAAATTCATATCACACACATTCCAAGGAATTAA
The DNA here is from genome assembly GCA_037957365.1 of Torreya grandis. Lineage (NCBI taxonomy): Eukaryota > Viridiplantae > Streptophyta > Pinopsida > Cupressales > Taxaceae > Torreya > Torreya grandis. The sequence continues at coordinate 1,030,826 of JARHVA010002186.1, forward strand.
TATCATTTAATTAACTATCACACCTCTTATATGAACCATAAAAAATTAAGATTCTTGATTTTTAACACTTGTTTGGGGAGTTAGAGAAAGTTATACAGACTCTTGAACTCACAAGACAAAAATGATTTATAATGTCCTTTGGAATTATAAAATTTAGTAACAATCATTTTAAGAAGTTTCTATTTCCATAATTCCAAAATTTTCTTTCTCTTTCCCATCATCCCTTCACAAGCTAGTGAAGGCCAACTTCAAGCAGATGATACAAACTGTACAGTTAGATTTGGGGGCTAATATTTTGGAAAAAAAATTAGACCCATATTAGATTAATTTTTTTTTAATTGGTAGTTATATTGGTGCTCTTATCTTTATGAATAATCACTAAGACCCCAAACTACTTTTTGAGATCTCAAAACCCCACAGGCAAAATTTAGAGAAACTCTAGAAAAAATTATGAATTCATGGATGAATTAAATCAATTGGATTGAGTTATAAGGTTTCTATAAATTCCTTATACACATTCATAAGTCATGGTGGCACCTGTCAATGTCCTTTTAGCATGTAAAGTATCTCTTATGATTAGTTTGCAAGTGATTGGCAATTTTTTGTATTTCATAAGTTTTTTAGGTGCTCAAACACATTTTAATGTTTATCAATTATATTATAACTCCCTATAAATTCATTCATGGTTCCTTGACTAGCTATATATTTTATACAAAGTCCCAAGAGGTCACTTCTTCATTCACCTTTTATAGATTGTGTGTTCTTTGTGTTTGTAATTTAGTTGTTTTGAGTAGTTTTAATGTGTTTAAATAGAAACTTGAGGTTGTGTTTTAATGTTTTATATTATTATGCTTTGGATTCAATAATATTAAACTCCAACTTCCATATATTGCACTTCTCAAGTTTTCTACACAAAGTTGTAGTCCTCATCTTCACCTTTGACCTATAGGTTTCTAATTCCAAGGTATATCCATGGTGCCAATGATAATGAAGTTTGTATATTCCATAAAAACATTGTTATTTTTTAGTTTTGAAATAAATATGGACTGTATGAAGGTCTTCAAGTACCTAAATTAATAGAGGTTGATGAGATAACAAGCCTGCTCTTAATATGTACCTATAGACTATGTGTTTTGAAGAGGATACATATGTTTCTAATGATGCCTTAAAGATACTAACGGGATTGTAATGAGAATGGAAAAAATACTAAAATATTATTGAATATTATAAAGTACCATACAATTATGAAAGGTCAATACTCAAACAACACACACCATCAGACCTCCTATATAGTCACCTATAGACTGTATATGTAAACAAGTGAAATAGTAAGAGATAATGGGTTTGAAGATACTATTAATAAATTATGGATTTATTAATGAAATAATAAATAACCCTAAATAGTATTTGTCTACTATAATTTTTCATGTTGTATTAAATAAAGCCAACTTCAAAATGGATGCTCAAATTAGCTTAAAAAAGCACCTACAATCAGTGTAGGATTTGCCATAAACAATAAAGTTGTTAATGTTGGATCTCAGAGTATTGAATACATTTATAAGATTATTAATACATAATAAAACATGATAAATATCTATGAAAGGGTTTAGGACTTGTTTTGAAAGCCAAGAAAATCTTTAAACCTAGTCAAATGTTGTAATAGCCACCTACAGTGAGATTCTACCTTGGGATAACAATAATGATGAAGGCACTAAGATTTAAGGGATATAAATAAGTAATTAAATTATATAAATGACATTAAATATTTTTAATAAGGTTTTAATGTTAACAGGGTTCCTAGAACACTCAAACTATAGACCAATTTCTAATGCACACATGGGCAATTTTAAACCTACAGGCCTGCCTAATGAACTAAGGATCATTTAAAAACTTGATAACAATGGTTTGCTTATGATTTTAAAGTTATAAATTAATTTTAGGTTCTCAACTCATCAATACCAAAATAGTTCTCAAATAATTGAGATAAAAAGGTTATAAGCAGGGGTCATAAGACAAGCATACACACAGCCATCTATTGGACTATTTAGGTGATCAAAATCTCTTCAAAACCCCATAGTGGTTTATGTGAGTAATTTAAATCTTGAATGTAATTATAAATAAATTTATGTCAAGGATACCTAATCCATGATCATATAAATATTCTAAAATAGGGGTTATAGGTTAGCTCCACACACAGTCCTTGACTAGCAATAAGGTTGTTTGCTTATCATTTTAAAGTAGTTGTTCTCTTGATTGGTAGAGTACTATAGATAGTGGAGAGAAACCTCATTATAAACACATAGTATCATATAACTTTCAATTTTACTTAAAACATAAATAAATAGAAACCCCTACATACTCAACCCAATGGCATGACATAGGCCTAGTAGCTCTTAAGATTAGTTACTTGTTTAAAGAGGTCTAAAGGAGTTTCAGGGGTATAAAATAAATTAGTGTAATTTATTTTGAATATTATGGGATAATAACATACATATTCCTTCATAATATCAAACTCAAAGCAAAAACTTAGCATACCATGGCAGACCATGTTTAATCCTACAGACTGAGTATACACAGTCCTATTAGATAGATAGTCTTAAGGAGATGAAATGGAGTTAGTGGAGGAAATTTTAGGGATTATATAACCTTTATAATATGTTTAAAATAATTTGAAAACATTTAATGATGATTAGACCTTGATGGATAAAGAAACAAGTAGAAAATAGTAAGGGCAAGTTAGGCAATTTGGCCTACAAACCTTAAGCCTAGTCCAATGAAATGTAGCAGGAGTTTGATAAATAAGATGGTAAGATAAATATTGGAAATTATTAATAATTATTTTATATATATTATTTAGGTCATTATATACCAAAACCAATTCAAGAAAATTACCTACAGATTGCAATCTTGGTTAGACCCCTCAGAATGCATGTTTTCAACTCGAGAGGTCAGTTTACTTTTCTTGGTATGGATCACACATGATTCATGGGAACTTGAGATTATAGGGGAATTTTAATACCCTTTTTACTTTAATTTTTTATAATTTTTATGAGGTTTCATGCCCTAATGTTTATGAACTATCATTAAGAGTTTAAACCACTTTTAGGATACCTAGGAGAGCCATAAACACCCTATGAGAGATAAATGAATATTTATTCCTTTGGATGAATTATAAAAACTTTAAAACCAAAAATAAAATTTTAAATACTCTCATAATCATCATTACATGCTAATGGATAGTATATTACTGTATAGAACCGTATAAAATAGGGTTAGAATGCCAATTTTTTGTTATTTTACAAGTCTATATAAGTAGTCAGAACTTAAAATTTGATATTGAGGTATGGGAGGATGTTTTATAATTTAATCACACTTTTTTTTGGTTTTTCACATGTTATAAATCTATATGACTATTTTTCAATATCTTGGTAGGGAGGCCTAATTGAGGACCAGTTAAGAGAGAGAAAGAACAAAAAGGACATCTCCACTCACTCTCAATGCATGAAATTAAACCTAGAGATATAAATTAATATATGGTACTATAATGTGACCTTATATTCTTAATATCCTCTATAAGTTTCTCTACACAAGGAGGTTTTCACTTAAATGGGAAATAATGAATGAGGCCTAATTGGGGATTTTGGTAGACAATGACTTGTTAGGGCTAGTTTGAGACCTCAAAATGGATTTTTTTAGGTCAAATATGATATTAATAATATATAAATGAAGTTTTGATCAGTTAAACTAACTAAAACCAAGTTTTGATACTTGTGTGCAAAATAGATCAAAGGAGATGAAGAGCCCTCTAGATACCTTACATGAGAAAGAGGTGATGTGTCAAATAGAACCTATTGGGGTCAGTTGATAGGTGTCAAGAGTAGAGAAATGAGGTATAATAAACTTATCTAACCACTAATAAGGCCACTTTTCCTTTAATGTATAAATAAGAAGAGGAGTTTTAAGAAGTTAGTCAAGGTGTCAAATAAAAAAACTAACTCCCATGCCATTTGGAGGGTCAAAGAATTTAAAAAGGAGCTACACATGGAATCTTGGACCTATTAAAATAGTTCTATAACTCATTTTATTTTTTTAACTTACATGACACTTATCTACTCTCTCTCTCTCCTACACCCTTCTCCTCTCAGTCTCACATTCTCTATATATTGAACCACTTTTGTTTAAGTTTGTATCCTCCACCTAAGTATGGTGAATCCCTACCCATTTGTATGCCTTTGATTAATGAGAATCAGTTAGTTTACCTCATATTTTGACTGTACTTAGTGAGTGTATGAGAATTATTGATCTTGTCAAGTGAATTGACTTATCTTATTTGGCATGTTGTCCTTTTCTAACACCTAGATATAGTTTATAAGCTTATTTTTTAGTTCATGTGAAGTGTATAAGTTTAGTGCAAGATTTGAGTGAGTTTTTCTATCTTATAGTGTCATTAAAGAACTCTTGGTTATTACTCCTATCTTAAGCAACCATCACAACCTTCACACTCAAACACTCATGTGAGAGATTCAGATTAAGAGTAGTGTATGTAAGGTTAGTTTTCCTGATTTACAAGTGCAAATGTAACTGGTTAGTACTGGTCAAAATATATTTTGCATATTACTAAATTAGATTAGATTTATCTCCATTTTCTTAGTAAGTGATAGATTAGTGTGTGAACCTAAGTGATTCATCAAGTGGAGCTACCCCTTCAATCTAGAGGTTTACCCCTATTATAGACAACCCATAAGTCTAGGGGTAATCCCATGTTTTACCAAATTTGGAGAGGTCTAAACAACCTTCTCTTAAGGTGAAAAATTTTTTCATAACAATTTTGGCATGCCTGGTGGGACCTAAGGTCCAAAAAAGTGGAAGGATTTTTGGTGTGTTGTTCTACCTATCAGCCTTTTGAGGCATTCAATCAAACACCAATGGTAACTCTAAATGTGATCAGTTGGTCATAAGTATGCTAGGTACTTGTGAAAATAATTTACTATATATCTTGTGTTTCATTTGAATAATGAAGCTGGCATGTCTGGATATGATGAAAGATTCTACTATGCACCTCCCCATCAGCCTTATCATGACCCTAATTATGTATCTTAACATCCCTATCAATATTGTTATCATCCCTATTATTCATGGTAATCCTATGGTCACTCTACTTTCCCTTCATATGACCATGATGTTGTAGAGTGACCTTACCAAGACTTGAATTAGTCGTACTCCTCCCTTCCTACTTTAATTCCATCTCAAAATTATGTTTCCCCTACCATATCCTTATTGGTAATCAAGCCAAATCTGCTAAAATCAGAAGAGGTGATGAGAAAATGGGATAGATAACTTGATGTGAACCATTTTCATCTCATAAAGAGGATGAGGAAGTTAGTTCAAATGTTAATGGGTAAGTGGATGATAGTTGGAGAGGAAACCCAATATGTTATGAGTGATGAGTTGATTGAAATGAAAACCTTTAACCAATGGTGGATAGACATATTAAAGAGGTGGGAGAATCAAGAGACCTAATCTAAGCAACTCCAAACATCCACTCCTATCATTAGTCCACCTCATTGAATCTAATTCCTCCTCAAGTCTTCTATTCTCCCTCAATAAAATAAGATATCTTCATCTTAGAGGCCTTGTTAGATAATGATTCTTAATTATACCATACCAACTCTTGGGGAAGAATATGAACCTATGTGAGTCTCTTCATCCCCTCTTCAATAACCCTCTTATATTCCATATCATTTTTCTTGTTCCCCTTATCCTCATGAAACCATTTACTATCCTAAAGAGGAGCCTCCAAGAGATCTAATCCAATCCTCAAAAGAGCCTAATAGCTTCAAAATTCCAACTTGGAACCAAGTAGTGAAGTCTTAGGGAAATAAATATGAAGAGAGTGAGGAGCAATAAGTTTATGTCAAGAAAGAATACCTTTTGTTTGTTCAAGCCTCATTTCCCTTTCCCCAAGAACCTATATCCATTCCCTCATGGAAGTCAATCTAAAATAACATTCAAGACAAGAAGAAGGCCCTATTTGAGAAGTTGGATGATCAAATTATAGCTAATAATGAACTTCAAGAAGACTATGAGAAGTATGAGGTGGTTGAAGAAGAGAATGGAACACCTTTGGAAAATTTGAACCTTTTCTTGTTCCAAGAATTATTTAAAGAGTCTTCAATTTCCAAGACCCCAAATTGTAAGAGTATTCTCTACACCCCAAAGCCCATTCATTATCCATCCACCACACCTCATACTCTCTCTCCAACCCATGAACTTTTTCATCACCCTCCCACCTCATCCCTTATTGAAGGAGAACCCATCCTATGGGAGATAAGTGAATAAAAATAAGATAAAATTTCAATTGTTCAAGAAGATGACTCAAGTGTCTATGATGAATATTTCATTATAAGGACTCCCCTTGGTGAAAATAATCATAAATCCATCTTCTTGAGTGAAGGAAAAGATGATAATATCAATGAAGAGTTTGATAAAGACATGTAAGAGGAATATTTTGAGAGAAACATCATATTGACTAAATTTGTTGAGTCTCATGAGTAGGTTCAAATAGATGTGAGGGACATGTGGCAGATTTATTTGCACATGTTCAAGGAATATGAAGGTCTTGAGAATTTAGTACTACTAAGAGATAAAAATGAGATTCTTGAGGAGGAATGTAAGGTTCCTATTGAATAAACATGTCTTGAATAACATCATTAAGAGTTTCATACACATGATGGAGCAATTTATGATGAATATGACACTCATGAGTATGATCAAGAGATTGACTTTGAAAAACCAATAGAAGATAAATTTGTTACTACTTTCATAAAACAATATGACTTATGACAAAGATTCAACGAGATATATGGTGGATTTGAGGCCCTTCAAAAGCCTATACTTCCTATTATTCAATTTGAATACATTGTTAAAGATGAATTACCTCTTTAAGTAAAACATGATAGCTTACAAATTACCAAGCTTGTTGAAGTGGAAACCAACCTTGAAGTTGAAAACTCTTCAAGTGAACACGTTAAAGTTGATCAAGTACACAATGAGAAACAAACTAAATTTGAATAAGTTATGATTCTTGAAGAAAAATAAGACAAAGGTGATTGGAAGCTCAGCTTGTTTAGTTTATTCAAGAGGTTGAAGGCCTTTCAAAGGTTTAAATTCATATGCATAAGAATATCAAACAAGATGTTTTCATTGAAGACAATGATGAAGATAGGGCTGAGTATATAAAGCTCTTTGAAGAGCTTGGTGAGCTTGAAACTAATAAGAAGTTTGATCTCATTAAAAATACCATGAAGGTCAAATAAACATGCTTTGATGAAGCATAATTGAGTCAAGTTGAAACTAAATAATACCATGAGAATATGGTTGTGTCATAAGAGTAATTCACCTTCATAGGTGATAATGTTTGTAGTTATTTTTATTGCATTTGAGATCATAGCAAAGAGAGTGGCAAGCATGAAATAATTGAGAACATCAAACCAAATATCAAAAGTCAAATTTCTTCATGCACTCTTTCATATCATGGAGTAAAATATGGTGCAATCTTCCCTTTTGATTTAGGAGGAGAAATTTTTCTTTAGGTTAGTTTGTATATAATCTAGTTTGCTTATGTTCTTGTTGTATTCCCTAGGTGCTCAGTTAGCACATGTGTGTGTCTTTTCTTTAATTTTGTGTGTGTGTATTTATTTTATGTGTTTTTGAGGTAATTAATTTATATTTTTGGTCAAGTTTCAAGGTTTGATCTTGGTGTCTCAAAGTGTAATTGACTCCATAGCCCAATGGAAGGACAAGGCTACTAGTCAAGTCAGCATAGCAGGCATGCTACACCTATGAGTCACCAATTTGTTATCTAATTTTGACCCATCAAGTCAAAATAGAACCCCTATAGGAAAAAACATGAACCTTAGGTGATTTATTAGGTCTTAGTTGAGTCCAAAATACCTTATTAGCAATAATTAAGGTAAATTTAAAATATTAAGGTAAGGTCATATTTTTGTCATATAGTGATCTAAGGGTGTCATGAGGAAATAATTCATTGTAAACTTGTGTCATAGGTTATTATGAGTTAATTGATGTAATTTTATGTCCTAAACATATTTTGACCACATTTCATGAAGTTTTGGAAACTTTGAGGATTATTTACTAGCTCTAAGGGCTAAAAATGCATGAAAAAGGTGATTTTTTGACTAAATATAATGTGTGTCCAAGTTACATGAAGTAAAATTCATACCACAAACATTCAAAGTATTTGTGATAATTAACTTAAATATCACACCTAGTAGAGAAATCATAAAAAATTTAAATTCTTGATTCTCAACACTTGTTTAGGGAGTTAGAGGAAGTTGTACGAACTCTTAAAGTCACTTGCAAGATAAAAAACTTCATAATATCCTTTTGACTTATATATATCAGTAAAAATCATTGGAATAAGTTTCATTTTCCACATTTGTATAATTTTATTTCTTTCTCCCAACATTGCCTTCATAAGCTAGTGAAGGCTAACTTCAGATAGATGGTGCAGGCCATATAGGTAGAGTTGGGGGATAATATTTTGTCCAAATTTTGGGATCCCTATGGTATTATAATTTTTTAGATTATTCATTTTATTGTTTCTCTTAGATTTATGAAAAAAAATTAAGAGCCCAAACTAATTTTTGAGAGCTCAAAACCCCACAAACTAAGTTTAGATCAAATCTAAATAAAATTTTGAATTCACGGCTACTTTAAAAAAAAATTAGTGAGTTATAATGTGTGTTTATATGCCTAACACACATTCTTAAGTCATAGTTCCATGTGTGGATGTCCTTTTAGCATGAAAATTCTCTCTTGTGAGCAGTTTACAAGTGGTTGGTAGTTTTCTATGTTCCAGAAGTTCTTTTTGTGGTCAAATAAATTTTAATTTTTATCCATTATCTTATAACTCCCTTTTAATTAATTTATGGTTCCCTAACTAGCTATATATTCTGTATAAATTCTTAAGAGGCCACTACTTCATTCACCTTTTATGGATTGTGTGTTCTCTATGTCAACAATTCAATTATTTTGAGTAGTTTTTATGTGTTTCAAGATAAAATTTATGTTATGTTTTCATGTTTTATATTATTATGCTTTAGAGGAAATTATATTTAATCCCTAACCCAGACATTGCACTTATCAAGGTTTCTACACAAAGTTGTAGTCCTCATCTTCACCTATCACATGTAGGTCTATAATTACAAGGTATATCCATGGTGCCAATGACAATGAAGGTTGTATATTCCAAATAAACATTGTTATGTTTTAGTTGTGAAATAAATATAGATTGTATGAAAGTTTCCAAGCATCTAAAGCAACAGACGTTGATGAGCTAACAAGACTGCTCTTAATATATACCTATAGAATGTGTGCTTTGAAGAGGATACAGAGGTTTTTAATGATGCCTTAAAAAGACTAATAGAATTGTAATGAGAATGGAAAAATTACTAAAATAATATTGACTATTGTAAATTACCATAAATTTATGAAAGGTCAATACTCAAACAACACACACAGTCGAACCTCCTAGATAGTTACCTATAAACTATATATGTAAACAAGTGAAGTCAGAAGATATAAGTTTTTTACGGATATTGTGAAGAAACTATGGAATTATTAATGAAATAACAAATACTATTAAATAGGATTTATCCACTTTAAGTTTTCATGTTGTATTAAAAAAAACCAACTTCAAACCATATGCTCAAATTGGCTTAAACAGGCACTTATAGTTAGTGTAGGATTTGCCTTAAATAATGAAGTAGGTAAAGATGAAGCTTAGAGTCATGAATAAATTTATAATATTTATAATACATAATAAAACATGATATAGAGCTATAAATGGGTTTGGGACTACTTTTGAAAGCCCTTCAAACCTAGTCAACTGCTCTAATAGCCAACTATAGTGAGATTCTAGGGATTTGAATAAGGTATTAAATTATATCAATGAAATTTAAGAGTTTAAACAAGGTTTTAATGTTAACAAGGTTCCTAGAACACTCAAACTATAGACCAGTTCCTAATGTACACACACAGTCAGTTTAAAACCTGTAAGCCTGCCTAAGGAACTAAAGATCATTTAAAAACTTGAGAATAGTTTCTAGTGTATGATTTGAAATTTATAAAGGAATTTGAGGTTCTCAACTCATCAAGACCAAAATATTTATCATATCATTAAGAGAAAAAGGTTATTAGTAGGGGTCACAAGACAAGCATACACATAGTCATTTGTTGGAATGTTTAGGTGATCAAGATATCTTCAAAACCTGACAGTAGTTTGTGTGAGTACTTAAAATATTTAAATTGTGTTCAAAGATACCTAATCCAATATCATAGAAAGAGACTAAAATATGGGTTATAGATTAGGTCCATGCATAGTCCTTGACTAGAAATAAGGTTGTTTGCCTAGCCAAATAATGTAGTTGCTCTATTGACTGGTAGAGTACTATGGATAGTGGAGATAAACATCATGTTAAACATAAAGTATCATATAACTTTAAAGTTCACTCAAAACCTAAATAACTATAAACCCATGCATACTTAACCTAATGGTATGATATAGGTTGTTAGCTCTTAAAATTAGTTTCTTGTTTAGAGAGGTCTAAAGGAGTTTTAGGAGTCTAAAATAAAGTAAGGTAAATTATTTTAAATATGATTGGATAATAACATACATATTACCTCATAATATCAAACTCAAAGAAACAACATAGCATATCATGGTAGACCATGTTTAGTCCTATAGACTGAGTACACACACAGTCTTATTTATCAGTCAGTCTTGAGGAGATGAAAGGGAGTTAGTGGATTTAGGTGGATGGATTAGATAACCTTGATAAAATGTTTAAAATAATGTTCAAACATTTAATGATGCTTATACCCTAACAGATAAAGAAAGAAACTGTAGAAAATAGTGAGTAAGGGCAAGTTAGGCAACTTGGCCTACAAACCCTAAGCCTAGTCCAATTAGATGTAGTAGGAGTTTGAGGAATAATGTGGTAATATAACTATTAGAAAGTGTTTATAAGTATGTTATATAACTTATTGAGTTCATTGGATACCAAAACCAACTTAGGAAAATCCCTTATAGACTGTAATCTTGTTCAGACCTTCTAGAATGCTTATTTTCAACCTAAGAGGTCAGTTTGCTCTACATGGTACGGATCACACATGTTGCATGGGAACCTGAGATTATATGACAAGTTTATTAACCTAGTTTAATTTAAGTTTGTGTAATTTTTATGAGGTTTTATTCCTTGAGGTTTATGAACTATCGTTAAGAGTTCAAACCACTTTCAGGCTACATAGGAGAGCCATAAAGACCCAATGAGAGAGAAATAAAGATTTATGAATCTATATGAATTAAACAAACTTAAAAACCACCTATAACATTTTCAAGAGTCCCCTAATCATCATCCCATGCCATTTAATGGTACAATGCTATATAAAACCATATGAAATAGGGATAGAATAAATATTTTTTGATATTTTACATGTTTGTATAAGTAGTCATAACTTTAAATTTGACATGGAGGTAGGGGAGGATGTTTTATAACTAAATCACACACTATTTTTGGGTTTGTAAAATTTGGGGAATATATAGAACCATTTAACCACTCTCTTGGTAGGAAGGCCTAATTGAGGCCTAGTTAGGAGAGAGAAAGGACAAAAAGGACATCTCCACTCACTCTTAGCACATAAAATTGAACCTAGAGTTGCAAATCAATAGAGGGTACTATAATATTCTTTTATATTCTCAATATCCTCTATAATTTTCTCTACATGAGGAGGTTTGTATAAAAGAGGGCTATAAGGAATGAGGCCTAATTAGGGCTTTTGGTAGATAATGACTTGTTGGGGATAGTTTGAGGCCTCAAAATGGATTTTTTTATGTCTAATATGATATTAATTCCATTCATGAAATTTATATGATCTAAATTAATTGAAACCAAGTTTTGACACTTGTGTGTAAAATAAACCTAAGGAGATGAAGAGTCATCTAGACATCTTACATGAGAAAGAGGTGATGTGTTAAAGAGAACCTATTGGGATCAATTGATAGGAATTAAGGGTAGAGAAAGGAGGTGGAATAAATTGATTTGACCACCAATAATTCCACTTTTCCTTCAACATTTCAAGAAGAAGGGGAGTTTCAAGAAGCTAGTCAAGGTGTCAAACAAGCAATTCAACTCCCATGCCATTTGGAGGGTCAGATCATAAAAAGAGGAGTTACACATGGCATCATGTACTTTTTAAGATAGTTATTTAACTCCTCTTATTGTTTTAAATTACATGACACTTATCTACTCTCTCTTTCTCCTACACCCTTCTTCTTCTCTCTCTCACATTCTCTATATTTTAAGCCACTTTTGGCTAAGTTTGTATCCTCAACCTAGTTATGGTGAAGCCCTGCTCATTTTTATTCCTTTGATAAATGATAATAAATTATCTTACTTCCTATTATGATTGTACTTATATTGCATATGATAATATTTTATCTTGTCAAGTGAATTGACATGTCTTCCTTGGCATGTTGTCCTTTTATAACACTTAGATATAGTTTGAAAGCTTATTTTATAGGTCATGTGAAGTGTATGAATGTGGTGAAATAGTTGAGTGAGTTTGTCTATCTTCTAGTGTCATTTAATACCTCTTGTTTAGGCCTCTTTACTTAAGTAACCATCACAACCTTCACATTGAAACACTCATGGGAGAAATTTAGATTAAGAGTAGTGTATGTAAGGTTAGTTTTCTTGATTTAAAAGTGCACATGTAGATGGTTAGTAGTGGTCAAAACATATTTGGTGCATCACCTCATTAGAGTAGGTTTCTCTCCCTTTTCCTAACAAGTGATAGATTAGTGTGTGATCCTAAGTGATTCATCAAGGGGAGATATCCCTTCAATCTAGAGGTTTACCTATATTATAGACAACCCACAGGTCTAGGGGTAATCTCATGTTTCACTAAATTTGGAGAGCTCTGAATAACTTTTTATTAGGGTGAAAAATTTGAGCATAACAAGTACTACCAAAAAACCCCTTTAAACATTGGTCAAATTAAATTTAGGTCATATTATGGTTTACAAAAATAAATATATAGAGATTGGGAACCTATAAATAAAGTTAGGCAATATCTCAATAATCTTAGCAAAATGGGAGCTCATATTCCATATGGCCACAAAAAATTTGAGCATGATGAAATATTAATAAATTCTCCATATATCTATAAGGTATCCATTCATACAAATAAACACAACATGCCAATGGTGGTTACATAGAATATTCAATATAATCCTTCAGTTATTAGAGAGGAGGCAAGCAAAATTGTGTATGAGGTGAATAGAGCTAAAAATTATCAATGGCCCCAACCATAATATCAATGATCCCTAGAAAAATGCCATCCTACCTCTCTTCAACATCATTAATAAGTTTTCCTAGTGGAATAATATGCCACTCAAAGGGAGATAGATTCAAAAATTAGGAACAATATTTTTAAGGGGCTTCTGAAACCTCACCTAGTGGCTATAATGCAACTCTCTATGAAAATTACAAGGGAATCACCTCCTATAGGTGGTCAATTAGGATAAATTTATTTTTCACCTTTTCCTCATTTAAATATAGTTCATAAATTAATTCTTCCTAAAATTTTGTAGAGTTATTTTTTGACAATGTCCTCATCACCTCTAACATCTTCACTAGTGGCACCTATAGATTCAGTGCCACCACCTCCATCTATTATATCCATCTCATCCATTCCACCTTTTAATACTTATTAAATCTCAAATTCACCTCCACATGTGTCATTTAGTTCATTTCCATCTATTTATGAAGTCCATTCATCTTCCATTCCATCCACTTCAGAGTAAACCCCCATTTCTACTTAGCCACCCATTACTACTTACCACAGGAAACCCAAAACTCCTCCAACTATCCTGAGATTTCCCAAGAAGAGGAAAGACCCAAAGAGTGTATATTTATTTATGTTGGTCTTTTTTGTGACTAATTAGATTAAAAACATGAAGAGGTAGTCTCACTAGTAGATTACACTAGTGATGAGGAATAAGAGGAACCAAAGACTATGGAAGAAGAATAAAAGGTTAAAATTGAGATAATTAAAATAATAGAGGATACTAAATCTGAATAAATTGGTAAA